>PVKZ01003404.1:0-135187 GCA_004027375.1 Macroglossus sobrinus
GAGAGGGAGAGGGAGAGGGAGAGGGAGAGGGAGAGAGTCGGGAGGGCTCACAGTGAATACTGTGGCCCCAAGTTTATTTAACACAGCCTGTTTAAACTCTTGACAATGCATGAAAAACAAAACCCACACACCTGTAAACAATTGCTTGACATTTACATAACTTCTCTCGCCTGTTTTCCATTAAGCCAAACTTCCTCCATCTGCCTGCTCTGCAAACTTCTAGTTTGCAGGCAACTTTAACCCTGTCTGTAGGTCCTCCAGCTGTAGGGCATACAGCTGTAGGGCATTCGGCAAGAATGGCTCCCAACAGCCTTGGATACCTTTGGAGAGGGAAGGGTTATTCAGCTTACTACCACACTTCAAGCTTTCTTTTGCCTCCAAGCATTTGCACATGTTTTCTCTCTGCTCAGAAAATTCTCTCTCTCAGTGTTAAATTAGTGAATGGAGGTTAGACCCATTCTATAATGCACGTCATAAATTGCTTAACAACACTTGTTACCAAGACATTTCTAAAAACACTATTTGTCATCTATGTTGAGAGGAAAACATTAAAAAGAAAAAAAGAAGAAAATTCTCTCCCTACTCCTTTTTCCATCTAGCACCATCAGTTTTCCTGTCCTATAGACTAGATCAGTCTTTCCATTTATACATTCTAACACCCTGCATTTTTCCTTCATAATTTTCATCTCATTTCTATGTGACAGTCCAGTGATTGTCAGGTCCCTGGGGGTAGTTTGAGGTAGTCCCTTAGTTTGAGATGCTCTAGAAGCAGACTCTGAAATGAGAATTCAAATGTAAGAAGTTTATCTGGAAAGCGATCCCAAGAAGCCCCAGGATAGGAGCAGGGCAGTGATGCGGGGAAGACAAGGCAGCCTATAATGGGTTACCATCGAGGCTCAGTCCTACCAGGACCTCTCAGAAATCTTGGAAAGTATATACCTCAGTTATCCCAGCCAAGAAGCAACAGAGGTAGGGTGCTTATCCACCAACTTTAGTCAGTCATTGATTGAGAGCTGCTCCCAAGGTTGAGGGTTAACAGCCAACACTTTTGGCCTGCCCTTTGAATGGCCAAAGCCAGGTTCAGTGGCAAGAGACAGCCTTCAATCAGGGAGCTGCAGGGGCTAGCAGGTGTGAAGACCAGGGAAATTGTGCTGAGGATATACTGGTGTGCAACCAACAACATTTGCTACAGAGAGGGATCATATGTGTCTTACTACTCCTGTATCCCTGATACCTGGCACATAACAAACATTGGGTAAATATGTGTTACATGAATCAATGAACAAATAAATAGATTAACTTAAAGTTTACAGTGTTTCTATGTTCGTTGCCTTTTTTTACACTGACAAAAACAATAATTCTTTAATAACATCAAATATAATAGCATTCAAATTTGTCAAATTAGACCTTTCAAAAAAAATTTGCTAAAGCACAATACCAAGTGAGGTTCATACAGTCATGCATTACCTTATTTAATTTTCAGTTTTAGAAATGCAAAGTTTCCTTTGTAATCATCTGGTTCACCATGACTTTGCTTATTATCTTCCAGGTTTTCTGGAAAATAAGAGATGGGCAGGGGGAGCAGTACAGCATCATCTGAGGAGAGAAGCAGATCTGGGCTTCATAGCAGTGTTGCCTTAAACAACTTACTTAACCTCTCTGAGCATTTGTTTTCTTACCTGTAAAACTGTGGATAATAGAAGTACTTGTCTCATCAGGTTGCAGTAAGGATTCATTGGCACAATATTGTATGTCATTTACCCCAGTGCTTGATATAGAGGGAAGTCTCCATAAAATTCATGCTCATTTTATATTGAGGTAAAATTTACATGACATAGTCACTTTAAAGTATACAATTCAGTGTCATTTGGTACATTCGCAATGTTGTGCAACAACCACCTCTGTCTAATTCCAAAACATTTTCATGACCCCAAAAGGAAATCTCATATCCTGTAGCAATAATTCCCATTCTACACTAGGGAAGATCTTGCTGCTTCTCAGAGACATCTAACCATGGGGGAAATTCTTTGTAAAGTTCCCTGACACAGAAGCAATCAAGCACAGGCTAGAATTTTCCAAGAACATTATACTGGGGGACTCACATAGGACTAAAGCAGTAGTTCACAACTAATAGATATTAGACAAAAACAGAGTTTCTCAACTAGAGCAGTTCTGCTCCCCAGGGGACATTTGGCTATACCTGGAGGCATATTTGGTTGTCACAGCTAGGAGTGGTAATAGAGATACTGCTAGCATCTAGTGGATAAAGGCCAGGATGATGCTAAATGTCCTGCAGTAAACAAACAGAAACTCAGGGACATGGACAATGGACTAGTGGTTACCAGAGGGTAGGGCATGGGGGAGGAAGGAAGAGGTAGACAGGGTAAAGGGGGTTAAATATAGGGGCGTTGGGGAGGGTGAAGTGGGTAAAGGGAATCAAACATATGGTAGCTGAAGGAAATTAGACTTTGGGTAGTAATCACGCAATAGAATATATAGATATCAAATGACAATGTACACCCAAAAATTATATAATTGTATTAACCAATGTTACCCCCAATAAACTTAAATTTAAAAAATAAATAATAAATAATAAATAAATGCCCTGCAGTGCCCAGGGCAGACACCATGCCATGACAAAGAATTACTCAGCAGAAGATAGTTAATTGTGTCAAGTTTGAGAAGTCTTAGACTAAACTAAGTGCTCCTCAAGGTCATCTTTAAAGTCAAATATTCTTTTTTAAATAGTTTTATTGAGGTATAATTGACAAATAAAATTTACGTATACTTAATGAGTACAACTTAATGTTTTGATATACATAGACATGGTGAAATGGTCACCACAATCAAGCTAATTAGCATAGCATCACCTTGCATATAGGTAACCATTTTCTTCTTATTGTGTGTATATGGTGAAAACACTTAATATCTACCCTCTTAGCAAATTTCAAATATACAATACATTATTGTTAACTATAGTCACCACACTGTTCATTAGATTTTCAGAACTTATTCATCTTGTATAACTGAAAGCTTGTACCCTTTAACCAACATTTCCCCCATTTTACTCCCCCACCCCCCACCCCAGTCCCTGGTAACCACCATTCTACTCTCTGCTTTTGAGAGTTTGAAAAGTTGAAAATTTTTGAGCAAATCCTGGAAGAAAATACAGCAACATATTAGGAGGGGTTATTTCACTGTATCCTTTTTTCCATTTAGTGTGTCACCCAAAATCCCATCATAAATACTTCTACCTCAAACTCTAGAAACTCTAGGTGATGAGAAGTTCTCTCTATCAGGTTCAATGCAGTGACTCATAGTCTCATGGTCAGTAAACCAAAGTTATCTACCCCATACACATCAAATAAACAGTGTTGGGAATCAAACAGGGGATGGAGATTTAAAACCTCCATGATGAGTGCTCACTTTGGCAACATATATACTAAAATTGGAATAATACAGAGAAGATTAGCATGGCCCCTGAGCAAGGATGACATAAATTCATGAAGCATTTCATATTTTTTTAAGTATAAAAAAATAATTATAATAAATAATAAAATAAAAAAATAAAACCTCCACGATAAAATGGGTAGAAGAGTTAACATTGAATAGTCCCTGGTCATCAGCAAATAGCAAATCTTTCTAGGCAGACTATTGAAGATATCCTTCTCTGGCAATAGAGTAAGCTCCTTTTGCTCAAGAAAACTCAGGATGTTGTTTAAGGGTACATACTTGCAACAGTAGATAAGTCTTAGAGATCTAACACACAATACCATGATTATAGACAACAAAGCTGTATTATAAACATTAACCTTGCTAAGAGACTAGATCTTAACTGTTCCCACCACTAGAAGAAATGGTAATTATGTGACATGACAGAGCAATTAGCTAGTGCTACAATAGCAATAGTATTGCAATATAATTGTATCACATCACTATGTTGTACAGGCATACATCTAAGATATTGCCAGGTTTGGTTCCAGATCACTACAATAAAGAGAATATTGCAATTAAGTGAGTCACATAAATTTTTTTGTTCCCAGTGCATATAAAAGTAACATTTACACAATACTGTAGTCTACTTAGTATGCAACAGCATTATGTCTAAAAAAATAACCTACATACCTTAACCGAAAAACTTTATTGCTGAAAGAATGTTCTCATCTGAAAAATGGCACAAATACACTTGCTCAACACAGCGTTGCTATAAACCTTCACTTTGTAAAAAATGCAACCTCTGTGAGGTATGCTTGTACCCCTTAAACTGACACAATGTTATATGTCAATTATATCTCAATTTTAAAATGGTTTAAAAATTCAGGAGTGAATTTGAAAGCTGAACACATGCTTTGTTAACTTGCAAAGGAGTCTCACCTTCAGAGAACTGGCTCTCAGAATTAAGATTGACATATATTTAAAAGCTAACCCACAAAAGCACAGTTATTATGTTCAGCATTCTAATTGGTGGGGGAAAATTAGTAGTTCCTCACTGGTTCTGTGTAGGGGTCAGTACTGAAAAATATCAGCAATACATTGTTTCCTTTTAAGGAGTCGTATGGGCCTTTATTCATTATCTATTGCTATGTAACAAATTATCCAAAAACTCAGTGGCTTGAAACATCTATTATCTCTCAGTCTTCTGTCTTGGAGTCTCTCCCAAAGCTGAAGTCAAGATGGCAGCTGAGGTTGTGGTCTCATTGGAAAGCTTGACTGGGGGACACTGCACTTCCAGGTTCACTCACAAGGTTGTGGAAGGATTCATTTTCTCACAGGCTATTGGATAGAGTCTGCCATCCATTTCTGCCACACAGGTCTCTACAACATGGCAGCTCACATCCTCAACATGTGAAAACCAAAGCAAGTAAGACAAGCCAGAGAGAGAGAGAGAGAACACAACAGAAGTCATAGGTTTTTTGTAACACAATCTCAGAAGTGACATCCGGTCACTGTTGTCATATTCTATTCATCAGAAGTATGTCACCAGGTCCAGCCCACATTCAAAGTGAGCAGGTCACACAGGAATGTGAATACCAAATGGGGCCATTGAGAGCAATGTCAGAAGCTGCCTACCACGGGGCCCAATATTTAATCTGTTTGGGGTTTTGTGCAAAGAAAAACTATTGAGCAACTTAAGAAAAGACCAGGAGTATTTTGTGTGTGTGTGGTTTTATTAGGAGAGAAGAGGTTTTTCTGACTATCATATATAATATGCATGTTTAGCCATAATGAGAATTTGGATAAACTAAGGGAAAGTTTCACTTCCCCACTTCATTCTTCTCTTTTAGAGAAATTTTCATGTCCACAGGCCTCCTTGCTTTGGGGAGGGTCTTTCTTATTCATCTCTCTTCAAAAATACATCTCAACTGGCATAAGAGATGAAACATTGGTGAGGAAGGGTACAGAGTTCAAATTCACTTCCTGCTATACAGATTTAGAGCCAGGGATGTTTGGGGGTTTGAACGGTCATCTTTTTGACACAATAGAATTGTGACAATTTGACTGAAATACCTTTTCCAGCAGCAATTTTCCACCCAAATACCTTTTCACACACTGGCTGGAATTCTCCCTCACTCATTGGTTTCCATCTCTTTTCTCATCCATTTCTGAATGCAATAACATGTTTGTGACTATTCCTTGCAAGAATAACCACAATTGTCATTTCTGCTTGATCATGGCACTAATACATGATAATGATTCTTTTATCTTCATCTTGTGTCTCATTAATAGCACAGCCATTATAGCCATCATTAATTGCTATTAAATCATGGCATCCCACAGAGCTGAGGACTAGGTCCCTCCCTGGGAAACTGGGTTCAGCCCATTGATAGTATCAGTTCATGGCCACCTCCATCTTTTTTCTTTCCTTCACCCTCCTCATGAAAAAGACATGCAGTGCACACACTACGCAGTTTCCAAAACACCGACCAGCTGGCCAGAGCCAGTCTCCTTGTGCAGAATGAAGAGGCAGGTGTCCTGGGTGTGGCAGGGGCTTGTCCAGGACACCAACCAGTTTGTGAAGCTCAATTAGGAATCTGCAGCTACTGTGCAGGTCATGGATGTTAGCCATCTCAACTAGAAAGTGATGTTGGAGAGAAAAGAACAAGTCTAAGAGGCATTTAGGAAGGAAAATAGAGTGCTTTCTAAATAACAGACAATTTTCTAAGTGCTTTGAAAATATTAACTCCTGACAATACTCAGTTAAAGTGGGCATTACTATCTCTTACTTTCATGACCCAGTCTAATTCTGAAGCCTACTTCTTTGACCATTGTGCTGTTGTGCCTTCTGCTCAATTATCTGCTTATTCTATAGTAGAGATTGCCCACTTTTTTGAATCTCTTCTACCTTCACCCCTACAAACACTTACACACTTCACCTACTACACACACACACACACACACACACACTCACACACTCACACACTCACACACACACACACACACACACACAATCACATACACATCTACAGAAGATTGGTAGAGATGGAAACAACTGAGACATATAGGGGTAGACCAGGCCACAGAATGCCACTGAGTACAGCAGGCCTAATGGAAACCCCATATTCATTAAACAGTCAATTCCCTTCTTCTCCCAGCTCTTAAAATTATTATTCTGGGCTAATTCTGTTTATATAGATTAGCCTGTTCTTATTCACAACAATCTAAATGTCCATCAATGGATGAATGCATAAACAAAATGTATTCTATTCATATAATAGATATTATTCAGACAATAAAAGAATGAAGCTATGATATATGCTACAATAAGGATGGACATTGAAAGCATTGTTTATGTAAAAGGAACTAGACACAAAAGGCCATATAGTATGTGGTGACACAGGATTTCCTAAAGCCCCAGACAACCTTGTTGTGCAGCAAAGCTTTTGAACCAACACCTTAAACTATATTGGGTCTCAATCAATAAAAGACTGATGCCCAGGCCATGTAGACAAGGACAGAGAGAATTCTTTGATTGCCAGACTTGCTTCAGGTTACCCTGAGCAACTGAGCTGGCTCACTTACTCTGCTGAGCTCATATGACCATCTCAGGCTGAACTTGGGAGAGTGGCTAAGCCCTTTTCTCATTTCTTTTTTCTTGATCTGATCCTTAGGCTGTAAAGGAAAGAAAATAAGAGGATTCAGGAGTCTGGGAGAGCTGCCCTCTGAGCCCAGCTGCATCACTTGTGAGCCCACTTACTTAACGTTTCTAAACCTGTTTTCCCCGTGCAATCTGTCATTGTCAGGATAAGAGTTCCCATCCTTCAGATGCTTTGAGTAGGTGCCTGAGACGTGGCAGCTGCTTGTCTGTGCTCCCCATTGTATTGCAATCTCCGTGATTTGCAAAACTTTGATACGTTCTGAAATGCAAGGAGCACCTGGGCATGTGGGCATCTTCCCAACCATGGCGACAAAATCTTGTCAGACAAGATACCAACTTGTCTTGTCTTGTCAGGTACCGTGGGTTGTTTACCCCACAAAGGAGCCTGGGATGATGAGAAGTTGCCAAGTGCTTGAGCAACACCACCTCCTTTCATCTCAATGAGATTTTATTGTTGCAGTTCCACAGGCAAAGAGGGCCCCAGGTCAGGACCTGAAGTTCGAGAGGAACCACAGGCTGGTGACATAGATGAGAATAGAGGAATCAAGTAAGGAGAAGTTTCTATTGCTGCAAAGATGAATTCATGCATGTGCCCAGGATGTGTGCATGAGTTCTTTTGGGTACCTGGCCATCCTTTGGTCATGTGTGAAAGTGGGACATAGTCACCATGCCTATGAACTCACAGAAAATGGTGCCCAGAAGGTGTGTGCAAGTTCAATGAACAATCTCCTCTCACTTTTCTGCAAAACAGTCCAAGAGACTGAGCAGCTTGGGGACAGGGTACCCTCACCCACATCTGCCTGAGAAATTGCTTTGTTTCAGGTCTGGTATGTCATTGCTGACACTGATTATGAACAATATCACCTATACCTGGGGGTCAATCTAAACCTAAATTAGTATAAAACATTGGTTCAAAAGCTTTGCTACACATCACAGTTATCTGGGGCTTTTAAAACTCTTATGTCTCCATACACCATGTGGCCCTTTGTGCCTGGCTTCTTTTACTTGAACATAATGCTTTCAAGGTCCATCCATATAGTAGCATATATCAAAGCTTCCTTCTTTTTTTTATGTCTGAATAATATCCATTGTACGGCTAGACAACATTTTGTTTACTCATTCACCCATTGATGGACATTTGGGTTGCATCCACCTTTTTGTTATTGTGGATAAAAAATAGACAAAATCCACAGAAAAAGAATTAATCCAGAATAATTATTGCAAGGGCTGGAACAAAGAGAGAATGCACTCTTCAATGGGTAAGGGTTTTTCATTTGGGATGATGAAAATGTTTTGGAACTAGATAGAGGTGATGATTGCACAACATTGTAAATGTACTCAATGCTACTGAATTGTGCCTTTGAAATGATTGCAATGATAAATTTATGTTATACATGGTCTGGGCCCCAACTAAATCAGATCTCTGGGGACGGGATTGAGGCATTTATATTTTTTAAAATTCCCTCAGTGATTCCAGTGTGCAACCATGTTGGAGAACCAGTGATGTAAGGAAAAGAAAAAGAAGCCATGTGAATTAAGCACCTGCACTTCCCTTCATTTCACTTCAAGTGCCATCTCCCCGAGACCCACCGCAACCATCCTAGCCACTCATCTCATCTTGTCAATTTCCATTTTAAACGCACATCTCCATCCAAATTATCTCGTTTATTCATTTGTTCAGGTATTCTCTGTCCCTTCCCACAAAACCAATAACATTTGACTTTACAACACATTCAATTCACCTGGGTCCCTTTTTTAAAAATACCACTGTCAGGACCCCACCTTGATCACTTAAATCAAATCTTCCAGAGAAAGACCTAGACATTTGTATTTTTAAGAGCTCCCCCAAGTAATTGCATCATGCAGCCATGAAGGAGAAGCACTAGCCTGTGAAGACTGTGTGTCCACAGCTCCAAAAACAAGGTCTGACCCAGAGCCTCCCTAATGGTCAGGTGATGCAAAGTCACTTTACAAAAATCATTTCATTTTGCCCTCAGAACTGTTCTCCAAGTAGATTTTAACAAGTGAGGTACTTTTGGCTCAGAACAGTTAAGTGATCAGCCTGCAGCCAAACCAGAGCAAGAACATGGTTCAGGGACAGCTCAGTCCAGGGACAGCCCAGCTCACTTTCTGTGCTGAGCCAGGTCAGGGGTCTCCTCTGGCTTCCCAGAGCCCCCTGTACCCCATTTCAGGACTAGTCATTCTGACTTATGTCTTGATTCCGCATAAGAGCTACATGAAGACAGTTCACCATCAGAAAATAAAACATCAAATTTCATCAAGTAATAAGACAACTATTAAATTAGTAATAATAAGTACAATTCATCAATTTAATTAGTTGGTTAATTAAGTAACAGTTGCTCTAGCTCATGGTGATTCATTCTTTCCTCCTTACCATTCCAGTTCAATTCACTAAGATTTCTTGAGCACCTATTTTGAGCACCCCCTCCCACATCTTGTGATAGATGTCTTTTATACTACAGTTTTTATGAGGGAGGAGGTATTATTCCCAGTTCATACCTGAAGGGTAAGAGAAGATGAGTGTCAATTCTGACAATGCCAAGCATTTGCTCCCAATTCACAAAAATTTATTGAATATTTTTCCATAAGCCATGCCAGGTGCTAAGTAAACACTAGACATGTGGTTCATGCTGTCACCAGCCAGCTGTCCTTTGAAGAAGGCAGATATCAAATAGGCATTATACAAGAAATGTGGCTGCCCAGAATTAGAGGGGGCCTTGAAAGTTGGAATCTGACCTGGTCCAGGGAGGGTTCAGAGACAGCTTCTTGCAAAACCTTTTACCTGAAATCTGACTAATCTTTTAACAACTGAGAGTTATCATATCACTCCCCAGCTCGAAATTCCTCAGTGCCCCTCTACACATTGCCTATCCCATAGAGGATCAACTCGTTTTGCTTTGCCTACAACCATCTGGGTTTTTTAGCATTGAAATTCTCACATCCCAGAAAATCCGTAAGTCCTGGCAAATCAGGAATGTTGATCTTCCTACAATCCAACCAAATCCTGACCCCTAAAGTGTCTTCAAGCCCTTTCATGATCCCACCACTTCCTAGAAACACCTTTCACCTGGACTCATTTCTCCCCACCTGGACTCACTTCTCATCACCACCATCCTTTACACTTTATTCACTAGTTGCACGGAAGCTGGCATGGTAACTTGAAGCAACCAAGCTCCCTTCATCACCTCTGCTACACTGGGATCACCCTGCCTGAACTGGAAAGCAACTACTCATTTCTCAGGTCTGGCATGAAATGCCAGCTCCTCTGGGAAGCCAGTCTGCAATCTTATAATCTCTGGACATGCGTTCCTCCATAGAGTCTTCACATCAGGTTGTCTTTCTCGGGTTAACTATCAGATAATTCTGATTAATATAATTAATCAGTTCAACTAGTTGATTAATTAACTAACAGTAACTCCAGCTTGTAGTGACAAATCTTTCTCCCACACACTGACACTGTGTAAATATATGTCTCTTTAGAGGATCCAGGGTCGTCTGAACATTCGTCATAGATAGACTGAGGAGAGATTGATAAGGAATCATCTCTGCTGTTCTCCATTTCATGAGACAATTAGGCATCACAGCTCATTTATTCACCCAGCTTTTCCTTCCTGTGAACCTACTGTGAGGATTGAAATGTTCAAATATGGCCTCTGCCCCCAGGAACTGGACTGTTGAGACCCACTTGCTTTTCTGATGAAAGGCTGCCTCAGGAAATAGTCTTTTCAATCCTAGCCACATGAGGCTAGACCCTTTTAAGCAGGGGTCTCCAACCCCTGGGCCACAGACTGGTACTAGTCTGTGGCCTGTTAGGAACTGGACTGCACAGGAGGAGGTGAGCCGCAGGCAAGCAAGCAAAGCTTTATCTGTACTTGCAGCCGCTCCCCAGCACTAGCATCACTGCCTCAGCTCCACTTCAGATCATCAGGCATTAGATTCTCATAGGAGCACAGGTCTCTGGTGCCAGAAAGGTTGAGTACCACTGCTAAGGACTCCCTCTGAGACATCCAGTGGTATGCTACAGATAGCTTTTCCCAAATTCTCATTCAGTGATGCCATGATGGTAATTTGAAATCAGTCATCATGGTAGTATTTACACTATGGAAGTTGGCAAACACTACTAATCAGGACTTTTTTTGCTTTTTATTGTTTGTTTATTTGTTTGTTTGTTTAGAGCAAGCCAATTATTAAACATTTTTAGCACGTCATTGAAAACACCCACATTTCCAATTCTTTCCCCTAAGATGCATTCTTCTTAGCTGACCAGACACTATGAAAGAATAAAATTGCAAGAGGGAAGAAGGTGGAAGAAGCATAGTTTAACTAAAATGTTTGGCATGGGATGAGGATGGGATGCTTGATCCAGTTGGATGGGTTCCTTCTCTGGTTTTCATTTCTCTTCCAGCAAACAGATGTGCTTTTTACATTATCTCAAAACAATGACATCATGTCTCTCAATCTCTGTAAATGATTCCATACACTCTCAGGTGTGTTTTTCTATCCTCTCCTAGAATGGTCAGACCAACAGCCCTACCCACACACAGAAAATTCATGGGACATGATCTATAATAAATCTTGATACAGTATTAGGGATAACAAAGTACTTTGCAAGATCTGTGGGTGCTGTTGGTGACAATGGAGATGAAGGAGAAGAAAGAAAACGAGGAGATGACATGAAATTGTAACCTTCACAAAGACAGAGACTACATCAGTTTTATTCACCAATATTGACTGAGCATCAGACATATTGCTCAATAATATTTGTTGAATAAATTAAATGAAGGAGGAGAAGAACTAGGAAGAGGAAAAAGAAGAGGAGAAAAAGAAGAAAACATATCATTCTCTTGAATCTCCCCAGCTGTTCTATTAGGTCTTTATTTCTCACCTGAGAAAACGGAGGCTTACTGGGAATATCCTGCATTCTTGATAATGCAGAGATACAGGCATTCTCTCATATATTGTTTGAGATAGAAAGAGAATTGCTAAAGCTTTGGGGAAGGCAAATTGGCAGTCAGAACACATCAAAAATTTTGACGCCTATGCCCTTTGAACAAATCATTTTACTTCTCAGAACCTGTCCTCCAGAAAAGGCTCAATCTTGTGCCTAAAGAGTTATGTATAAGATTGCTCATGGCAGTGATATCTGTCATGGAGGAAAAACTGGAAACACATGAAATGTCAACAGGGGGATGACTAATTAAATGACTATACATCTACTCTACGGAATATTGTGCAGCTCATAAAATAATCATGTAGCACACACAATGGAATGGTTAAAATGAAAAAGATGGAAAATACCAAGTGTTGGTATGGATTTGGAGCCCTCATGCACTGCTGGTGGGAGGGTAAAAGTGGCACACTTCTTTGGAAAATGATTTGGCAATAGCTACTAAAACTATACATATATATTTTCTATTATCCAACAATTCCACTCAAGTATATACCAAACAGAAATGTAAACATATATTCATTAAAAGCCATGCACTAGAATGTGCATAGCTTCATGGTGAGGAAAAAAAACCTAGAAACTACCAAATACCCATCAATAATAGATTGGATAGATAAGTTGCAATATATTTACACAATGAAATACTACATAGCATGTGTCCTCAAGGGGAGCAATATTTTACCTCCACATAGGGCAAAAATTGGTTTGGGGGGAATAAAAAATACAGATATACCTACAATATATAGATATGAATAGATATAGATGGACAGATAGATGGATAGAAAGATAGATACATGTTAGATATAGATAGGTTAGCTAGATGATAGATGATAGATGATAGATGATAGATGATAGATAGATAGATAGATAGATAGATAGATAGATAGATAGATAGATGATAGAGAGACAGATGATAGATGATAGATAAGAGAGATGATAGATATAGAAATACAGTATATCTGTGGTATTAAGTTTCACAGAGGGATGATTAAAATGGCTTCTTGGAAGGATAAAAAAAAGACTGAGAAATACTATTAAGCAATAAGATGGAAGATCTACAGATACATGCAAAAAAAATTGAACCTCACAAACATGATGTTGAGTGAACAAAGTCAGACACAAAAGAGAAATACTGTGTGATTCCATTTATATAAAGTACCATAAACAGGGAAAGCTCATCTATAGCGTTTATATCAACCTAGTGTTTGGGTAAGGCAGAAGCAGGGTAGTGGCAAGAAAGGAAGCAGGAGAGAAAATTCAGGGGCAGGGATCTGGTCACATTCTTTTCTTTTATCAGGTCCTCGTTGTATGGGTGTGTTCAGTCTGTGGAAATTAATCGAGCTGCACATTTATAATCTGTGCTTTTTTCTGCATATAATATTCTTCATTAAAAAGTTTTTTGAAAAGAAACTTTTATATGAGTTTGTTTCATATGTACCAAGATGATCCAGACATATAATTAAGTGAACAAAGCAAGTAACAGAACAATTCAGTAGAATGAATGAATATATATAACAAACAAACATAACTGTGTAGTCAACACAGAGGTGAGGGAAATTTCCATGTCTGGTGCCTTAGTTATCCTGAAATAAAAGGAAGACTTGGGAGAATGAGAATGTCCCAGTTTTTTAAATTTTGTTATTGTGGTAAAATAGACGTAACAAAATTTACCATTTTAATCATTTTTTATTAAATTTATCAGGGTGACATTGATTAATAAAATTATTTAGGTTTTAGGTATACAATTCAATAATATAGCATAAGTATATTGCATTGTGTGTTCATCACCCAAAGTTAAATTTCTTTCCACCCATTTTAACCATTTTTAAGTGTACAGTTCAGTGGCATTAAGCACATTCACATTGTTGTGCAGCCATCACCACCATCCATCTCCAGAACTTTTTTATTTTGCAAAACTGAAACACTGTTCCCATTAAATACTAACTCTCCATCCCCCTCCCTTATCCCCTGGCACCTGCCATTCCACTTTCTGTCTCTGTAAATCTAACTCTAGAAATCTCATATTAGCAGAATCACATAGTATTTTGTGACTGGCTTATTTCATTAGTATATTGTCCTCATGCTTCATCCATATTGTAGCATAAGTCAGAATTTTCTTCCTTTTTAAAGCTGAATAATATTCCTCTGTGTGGTTATACCACATTTTGTTTATCCATTCATCCATCAGTGAACACTTGGGTTGCTTCTACCTTTTGGCCATTGTAAATAATGCTGCTGTGAACATGGGTGTACAAAGATATTTTCAATATTTGCTTTTGATTCTTTTGAGTATAAACCCAGAAGAGAGATTGCTTTATCAAATAGTAAATTTTTTTTTGAGAAACCACCATTAGTGTGTTCCACAGTGACTACAGCATTTTATGGGAATGTTCCAGTTTTATTGAACATTTCAGTATTGTTTGAATATCCTAGTCCTAGATGTAAGCTTATAAGAAATAAAAACATACATCTACACAAAGACTTATAGGCTAATGTTTATAGCAACATCATTCATAATAATCAAAATGTGGAAACAATGTAAATATCCATTCATGGATGGATGAATAAACAAAATTAGGAATATCTATACAAAGACATATTCTTTAGCCATAAAAAGGAATGACACACTGACACAGGCTACAACAGAAATGAACTTAAAAAACATTATGCTGAGTGAAAAAAGCCAAACAGAAAAGACCACAGTTATATAATTTCATTCTTGTAAAATGTCTAGAACAGGGAAATCTATAGAGACAGAATGTAGATTGGTGATTGCCGGGGACTGGGAAGTATGGATGGGATTGAGGACTAGACATAAATGGCCCAGGGTTTCTTTCTGAGGTGATGAAAATGTTCTAAAATTGACTGTGGTGATGTTTGCACAACTCTATGAATATAGTAAAAACCATTGAATTGTACACTTTAAATGGGTGAATTGTATAGTATGTGAATTATATATAATTAAAGCTGTTAAAATGAAGTGAAGTGAAATAAACACTAAAAAAGAGTAGAAAAGGTCATAAGGAAAAGAAGAGAGAGAATGAATCAGTTGTGAAGCATCAGTTGAGGCAGCTGGACCCAACTCTCTGGGGCTGGACCCTCCTGGGTTTCAATGCCAACTGTGCCAATTACTGGTCGGGTGACCTTAGACAGCCACTTCACCTCTATGAGTCTTAGTTTTTTCTGGAAAATACGAGCAAACAACGCTGCTCTCTCTTGGCTGTTGAATAATTGATGAGATCATAAACAAGTAAAGTTGGTATTATCTGCACCGTTGAATGTGAAAGAGATGGAGGTAATTGTAATAATGGAAATGATGGATTAATAAAAGCCAGATGAGCTGGATCTTGGGGGTGCCTTGTGGAGGAGGGCTGAAGTAATAGTGCTGGCTAGTGTGGATGCTATGCCTTAGCCTCCTTAGCCAGGGGGTATTGGCTAAGCTTTGCCATCACTCATTCCATGAGCATTTGGCTCCATTTCCTCATCAAGGGTGTGTCCCTCCTGTCATGAACTTTCTTAAGTGACAGAAAACTTGCTGGCAATAAAGAACCACACTGCTGTGCTGCTCAATTCACAGACAGGCCCCCCCGAAGTAACCAGGGAATATCCAGCACTGTCAGCCCCTTCTCCAAGATCAACACATGGGCCTAACCCTTCTTTGGTGCCCAACACTGTTGGCAACCGAGAGAGTGGTGAGACGGCCTGGTTTTAAGGAGTAGCTACTTCTAGAGGCAGTAAGTGATTTAACAGATATTAGCGCTCTCTCTCTCTCTCTCTCTCTATCTCTCTCTCTCTCTCTCTCTCTCTCCTTCTCTCTCTCTCTCTCTCTCTTTCTATTCCTCTCTCCTTCTATCCCTCTCACTGAATGAATGTATATTCTGGTCAGGTTTCTACCTATTCATTCAACCATCCACCATTTATTTATTTATTTATTTAGTATTTGGTTATTCAACAAATTCTCTCCAACACCACCTCTATGCATATTCTCACATGGATGACTCTGATGGAGACAGAAATAAAGAAGTCAGCCTTTCAGTTCTAAAAATGAAGCTGCCAGCTCAGCCACAAGAATAGAATCAAAAGCATTGCTGTAATGCAAGTCTAAACAAGCAGAACTGGGGAGTCTGGAGAAGGGAGAGGCAACTTCCAGTGGGTTAACAAGTATTATTAAACCTACCTTGCTGTGCCATTACTTTAAAGCATCTAGTGTTATTTCAAGGTCCTTTTCATATGGGAAAACTAAGTCTCAAAGAAAAGAATGAGATGATCAAGGTCTCAGAGTTGGGAAGGAGCCATGGCAGGACTTGATTCTGGTTTATCTAGGTCCAGTATTCATGCTCCTTCTACTTTCTCTCTTATACAGTATTTGGTTTCTCTTTCCTTACAGCACAGGCTCTGTTGTGTGTGGTGGGGAGGGGGGATTTAATGTTCATTTCTGTAATAGAGCTACATGAGGTCAGGAAACATGCCTGTCATATGAGTGTGCTCTCAGTGTGTAGCTCATAGTAGACACCAGAAAATATTGGCTGGATAGATAGATATATAGATGGATAAGAAGATGGATGGATGGATGGATGGATGGATGGATGGATGGATGGATGGATGGATGGATGGATGGATGGATGGGTGGGTGGATGGATGGGTGGATGGATGGGTGGATGGGTGGATGAGTGGATGAGTGGATGAGTGGATAAGTGGATCATTGAGTGGATGGATGAGTGGAGGAATGAGTGGATGGTGGGAAAAAACATGGGAAGATTGTGCCACCTAAATTGGCAGAGAATGGTCTTGACTTGTAAAGAAGAGTATTTTAGACTGTGGAGAAACTGTAAATTAAAAATGGGTATATCTTTTGACCCAGCAATTGCATTTCTGGATATTTATCTAAAACCAAAACAATAATTCTTAAAGATCTGTTCGCCCCTATATTCATTGCAGCACAATTTACAATAGCCAAGATATGGAAGCAATCTAAGTGCCCATCAATAGACGATTGGATAAAGAAGTTATGGTTCATATATACAATTGAATATCACTCGGCAATTAAGAAAAAATGAAATTCTGCCATTTGTAATGACATGGATGGGCCTATAGGTTATTATGCTGAGTGAAATAAATCAGACAGAGAAAGATAAATACCAAATCATTTCACTTATATGCAGAATCTAAGAGACAAAAAGACCAAACTAATCAAAAACAGACTCACAAATATAGAGGATAATCTGCTGACGGCCAGAGGGAATTGGGTTTGGGGGGCTGGGAGAAAGGGATGAATGGCTAAAGTACAAATTAGTAGCTGATAGATGATCACAGGGATGGGGAGCATGGAATAGGGAATACAGTTAGCATTAATGTAATAGTTAGGTGGAGAGCCAGAGGAGAGAAAGAGCAATTACAGGGATCATTTTATAAACTATATAAATGTCTAATCAAGTACTGTATACTTGAAACTAACAACAAAATAAAATTTTTTTAAAAAGCAAAGACAAGGAAATGGGAAAACATCAAGAATATAGCAAAAAGGATTCTTTTCAGCCACAAAGTAGAACAGGACTCAGATGAGAATGGAGGATTTAGACAAATGTTCAGGCTCATGGTAGAGGGAGGAGGTGAATTGACCTGTTCAGATTAGACACTCAATAGGAGGGTTTCAAAGTAATATTCCCCACAATGATGATCTTCTCATTTTAAACCCAACCCTGAAGCATCTCCTTGTTGATGACTCTTCAACCAGTCAGCTCCTAGGCAACAGAGGGGAATACACGGGGCTGCTTACTCTGCTTATCTGTCAAAGGCTGGTGAGTGTTCTGAAGGAAGGATAAAAAAATTTTGGCATTTTGGGGTGGGCCTAGCAGGAGTTCTGGGGATATCCAGGGATGGAAGATACCATTAGAGTGTCACATTAGAGAGGACACCCTCTCTAATTGTCATCTCTTTCCCAGGTCTGACCATGACATAAGGTCCTAATCAGTCTCAAACATCCAGACAAACTCTAGTCTATCCCCTGAACCCCTCTGCCTTTCTTTGGAGACCTTCAACCTATCTTTTCTTGAATCCCCAGGACCATTCAAGAGTTGAGACCCGGAGTTAAAATCAAAGGAGATATGAGCAATCCTCGGCCTTTGGAGGAGGTGGGCTGGGTGCAGGTGGAGGAGAGGGGTGGGAGTTTCTGGGGAAATGGGAGGTAAAAAGCCAAATGTTTCAGAGACAGTGGAGAATGTGAAAAATTATGACTGGATTCAGAGCTAAAAGGTGCTTTGTGATCATTTATAGATGGAACCCAAGTCAGAGTAGGGGGAATCCTCCTACGTCTCTTGCAAAGTATTCTACTTTTCTTCTGAAAGGAAATTTTGACCCCAACATCCTTCTTCCATAGATGGGATGATAGGATCTCAATGTTAGCTTCAGAAATTATGAGATCTCTGCAAATGAAAAGTTAATGCTTAGAACATTCTTGAGAAGGATGGAGAGACAAAGCCATTAAATGCAACAACTAGAAGGGACCTTCAAAATTCTACACATACATGCTTATTGTGTATATTTGGAAAATGAGGCTCAAATAAGAGGAATAACTTTCCCAGGTTCATACAGGACTAAAACAGAGCTGGATCCCAGGAAGAAAACTAGATTTTTGGTGGTGAACACACATAATAGAGTATACAGAAATGAAATTATAATGTACAGCTGAAATTTATATAATGTTATTAAGCAATGCTAAAACAATAAATTCAATTAAAAAAATAAAGAATAAAAGATGCCCAGTCAGATTAGAATTTCACATCCACAACAAATAATCTTATAGTATAAGTATATCCTGCACAATATTTGGGATATATTCACACTATAAATTATATTTAGTTTTTTCTTAATCTGAGATTTGATTATAATGGGTATCCTGTATTTTACCTGGCAACCTTAACCTCAAGCCTCTTTGGACCATGTCTCCTGCTTTTCCTTGACTCCCCTATCACTTTGATTATTTCTGTCATCTTTTGGCCCAGGAAGCATATGACATGTCAGGCGCCCGCCTAGCCCTGACGCTGTGTGTCACCAAAGCCCGGGAAGGCTCAGAGGCAGACCTACACGCCCTGGAATTAATGTTTCAGCGGCTGGGATTTGAGAGTACCATAAAGAAAGACCCCACCGCCCAGGTATTGTGCAGCCAGCCCCAGGCCAACTGGGGAAGGGCTGGACCAGAAGGTGGGCTCCAAAGATGTACCTGAGTCTAGCCATTTCTCTCACTCTAGCAATTCCTGGAAGAGCTGGAAAAATTCCAGCATGCCATTGATGCCCGGGAAGATTTTGTCAGCTGTGCCTTTGTGGTACTCATGGCACATGGGCTAGAAGGACACCTTGAAGGGGAGGACGAGCAGATGGTTAATCTGGAGAATCTGTTTGAAGTTCTGAACAACAAGAATTGCCAGGCCCTGAGAGCCAAGCCTAAGGTGTACATTGTGCAGGCCTGTCGAGGAGGTGGGGACGAAGCCAAAAACATGAAGTTTGTGTTCCTAATCCAGTCCTATCCCAGATTTAGAGCCCCAGCTGAGCCTTGCATTGCTTTTGTGTCTTATGACCTTCTCCTTTCTCCATCTTTCTCTCTGACTTTGCCTTTTCCTCTTTTTGGTGTTTCAGAACAAAGGGATCCTGGTGAAATAGTAGGTGGAGACAATATTGTGATGAGTGCAAAAGACAGTCTCCAAACCATTCCAACATACACAGACATCCTCCATGTCTACTCCACTGTGGAAGGTATGAGCTCCCAGCTGACCCAAGGCAGCCTCTACTCTCCCACCTCACCTGTGGCTCCTAACCCCTGACATGCCCCTCCAGGACCCACCCTCTTCCAGGCCCTCTTGCACCACACACGCCCTCACCCTCCCACCCCCATTGGAGCTCCCTGAGTCCACTTATTTTTCTGCAATCCCCAGGGCACATTTCCTACAGACATGACAAGGATGGCTCCTGCTTCATCCAGACCCTGGTTGATGTGTTCACAGAAAAGAAAGGACCCATTCTGGAGCTTCTGACAGAGGTGAGTTGGGACAAGGTACCTGGAACCACCCCTGCCCCAGCCTGAGCAAGAAGCAAGCAGAGTGGGGTGAGCCTCTTCCAAACCTTTCTGCATTTCTCCCTCCCCTGCTCCCAGCCCCAAATCCAACCCAGGCCTCTAGCAATGATTTTCTCTCATGCAGGAATTCCAAAGCCCACAGTATGTGAGATAATTTAAATGAAATACGATAAATTTCTGTAAACAAAACCTTTGGGTTTAACCAATGTTTGGACAAACATTTTTTTCTAATGGTTATGTACTTTTATAGCAGATTAGAAAAAAAAAAAAACATTTAACAAAAAGGTCCAGCCAATGATTCTGTGAAAATGATGGCATAGGATGAAACAATAAAGGTCACCCATCTCAGTACAGGGATGTCCACCTTCCCTCTTCGCTAACCTTCTCCCCATAAGCTCATTACACTGACTACCCCAGGGGCCTAGCCCCAAGCTGGCCATACTTGTTGCCACAGGTAACCCGGCGGATGGCAGAAGCAGAGATGGTTCAAGAAGGGGAAGCAAGGAAAGTGAACCCTGAAATCCAAAGCACTCTTCGGAAGCGGCTTTATCTGCAGTAGCAGTAGAAAGGGCATGGAGGGGCTCCTTTTCAGGAGTCTCTATGTTCCTTGGATGTTTAAAGGCACCTGTCATCACTCCCCCAAAATCTTCTCTTCCAAAGCTAAATAGCACCCAGTCCGTTCTTTACACTCCATATGCAGTTCTTCTTTCAATTTGTTCCTGTTCTTCTTAGAGCAACCCAGGTAAAATTGAGCACAAGGCATGGTGTTAACAGTAACATTACTCACTTCAAGCGGAACTCTAACTCTATAAATGCAACCTAAGAAGGTAAACATTTATCTCACTTTCTGCTCCTATGCTCATCTGAAACTCTCTTCTACCTTTCATAAATCATACCCATACAAATATAACTAGATAAAGCTCAAGATTTTCCCTGGTAAACCAATGCTCACTCATTACCTCCCACCTCAATCAAACCTTCTCTGGCTCCAAATCTCACCTAGCATTACAACCTCTCCCTGAACCCACATCCATTCCTATCTCCCAGAGATTCTCTCCCGATTTCTAGAAATTCAGTCTGGTAGGAATCATTTCCTCTCTCTAAAACCCCTCTTCCTTGGCTAGCAAGCTGATTCTCCTCCTAGTTCATGAGCTCTCCTAGTTCATCTCTGTTCATGGCTAACAGAGATGCCTCCTCCTTTTTTACATCTCTCATAACTCCCACTGCCCCCCACAACAAGGCCCTGGACTCTGCCCTCTCTCCAGGAAAATCCATCCATTTATCCATTCTCACAGTTTCAACTTTCAACAACCCTGAATCAGAGTATGTTGGAATTACGGCAAATCCTTTAGTGTCACCCTATTATTTTGTAGACGATGTGATAAAGGCCTAAAGAAGTTAAATGGCTTGTCAAATGTCACACAGTAAGTCAAGGTCAGGGTCCAAGTTTTGGCCTCCAGCCCAGCCCCCTGTCCACTGTCTGCTAAGTCTTGATCCATCAGAAAACTTTTCTAATAAGAGGAGTTACCTAATAAAAGTTCATCTTATCTTGGATGTAGGAGTTCCCCAGAAGACTTCTAGAAAATCTTGATAACCAGAATATAAAGCTATCTTCATGAAATTCCAGCAATGGACTAGAAGGCTGATCAGATGTACTGCCTTCCAAGTCTGTACATGTCTCTCATATCTGCTATCATTAACAACTCATGGTTAAAATTAGTCTTTTCTTCTGTTCCATCCTCCAAGTGTTCCCTGGCATCCTCAACCTCAGACCCCAAGTATGGAATTCTGCAGTTATCTATGATGCCTTTCTTCTTGCAACCTTCATATGCCACCAGCCACCATGCCCAACCCAGAATAACTTTGAAACATTTCTCACACCTGTCTTCTCTTCCCTTACACGTAATTCTCCAGGCTCAAGGCCCATCCTCTCATGTTTGCATCTTTGCATCAGCTTCCTTCCTTGCCTCTCTGCCTGACCATCTCACCCTTCCTCTTCCCTCCATACCATTCACAGTTCTTGATCTTCCTAGAACACCTGAGAAGGTACAATGGAACCCCATTGTTTAGACACCAAAGCCAAACTCAACATCCTGATTTCTCACACCTTTATAATTCTACCTCCTACCAAAAATCAGCTAAACTCACCCACCACATTCCCCACCATAAATCTTCTCTTCCAACAAGATTAACGTTATCTTACTCATCTCTGCCTCTAAACTTTTGCTATCACCATTTCCCCAAGCTGGAGTGACCTCTCTCTTCCTTCACCCCTTTTTCATTATCTCCTACCCCTATTTATTCCAGAAAGCCATTTCTAATAGTTTTTCTAGTTGATTCTGTTCTCTCACTCAGGATTAAATATTGACAATTATAATTTTTTGAGGGCAAGGAACAAGTCTTTGATTAACATAATGGGTGTTCAATAAACAGTTGTCAAACTTTAAAAGTACTTGTTGGATCTTTGTTCTGCACTTTAACTATGAGGCTGATGTGAAAGGCATTGTGGATTTGGTTTCTTTTTCCTAATGGGCAGCTGCCTCCCAGATATGTCTTTCATGAACAGAGAATCAGGAGTTCATCCTGTTTCTTTTATAAAAACAGATGTGTTAGGAATTTGTAAAATTACAGACCACTCTTCTGTGCCAAGTGGCTATATTTTACATAACTGTTCCATCTCCAGAATATGCTCAGGGAAGTATCCAGACAGAACTGTAGCTTTTTAGAACCATAAGAGATCTTAGAGATCAACTAGTTACAGGATCACAAATATTTAGCCACCTCTCTCTACCTGGGTGCCCATGGAAAACATAACCGATCAATCAAACCTCTTTCCTATTGTACTGGGGTGTAGTCTCAAAGTCTTTTTCCTTTCAGCATCCCAGAAAGCATAAGCACATCAGTCTTGATCCATTTGAATTCCTTTATTAGGGACCAACTTGTCTAGAGTCGCTAAGTTCTTAAGTAGTAAACCCAGGGCTTCTCACCTATGATGCAGTAAATGGCCATGGCAGCAGTTGGGGCTTCATCTGTAGAAATACCAGAGTAAGTAATTGAGGCAGGGGGGAGTACACAGGGACATATTGAGTCCTGTACACTCACCAATGTACAAACCTGTGCTCCAAACACCCAACAATTTTGGAGTCTCCAAACACAAGAGTCAGCAAACTATGACTCGCCGAATCCGAAGAGTCACCAAATCCTGCAGCCTGTTTTTATAAATAAAGATTTATTGGCACAGTCATGCTCATTCATTTACATATTGTCAATGGTTCTTTTCACCCTGAAATGGCAGACTTACATAGTTACTACAGACACCATATGGCCTGCAGCATTGAAAATAGTTACTAATGGCCCTTTACAGTAAAAAAGTGTGTCAAATCCTGCCCATATATCCCTCCAACAAGTTCTCATTTTGCTGAAGTTGGCCAGATACAAAGCCTGACACAACAGGCAACAGGGCACTAAAACACATGGCTTAATTCTTCAAGACCCCTGAGTAAGGGTTTTCCCCAATTAGTAAGGATTTGAAAGTTCATCCTGGAAGTTTACTATGTAGTATCAGGAGCAGATCCAGGTCTTGTAGGACCTTTACAATTGGAGAAAGAGAGGTCTTTCCTTCAGAAAAAATATAAAAATACCAGCACAGAGTTTGTGCTGGTATCTCTCACAGGGCCTCAGAGGAGTCCAGGAATGTGGGGCCTGGCAGCTGATTCTGTGTTCACATCACACCAGCCCCACCTTTGTCTACCATCTGTTCTCCAAGTGTACTTCAACTACAGCAGGAACAGTCATTTCAAAATGAAAATCTGACCAGCCATGCATCTTCTTAAAATCTTTCAATGGTCTCCCATTGCCCTTTGGATTAGGAACAAAAGTCCTAGTTTAACATTGAGGCCCCACGTTTTCACCTCTACCCTTCCTCTCTTATTGGTGAAAACATTTTGGAAATAGTGGTGGTGTTTGCATATCACAAATGTAATTCATTCCACTGAATTGTACTTGAAAATGGTTAAAATGGCAAATTTTATGTTATAAGCATATATGATCACAATTCTAAAAAATTAATAATGTAACATACCAAAAAACAATAAATTATTCATTAACAAGGTGAAGGGGATTTACATCCTTTCTTCCTAAATCCACCAGGATGTCATATAAATTTCATGATGTAATTAAGTATGATATAACTAAATAATATGATGTAATGTGATTCACCTTTGGGTGTTCTCTTCTAAAAGGTATTTATAACAGTTTTTTTTTTTTACATATACTTCACATACCATACAATTTACCCATTTAAAGTGTACAATTCATTGTTTGTTGGAATGTGACTTTTTTTTCACGCATAACCCCAATCTAATCATGAGAAAAACATTAGACAAACACAGATTGGTTGATGTCTAAAGGACACCTGGTCAGTCCTCCACAAGATTGTCAAGGTAATGAAAAATAAGAAAAGCTTGTGAAAAATTACTCCAAACTGAAAAAGGCTGCGGGGAAGTGACAATTCAATGCAATGTGGTACTCTAGATTGGCACTTAAAGCAGAAAGAGGGCAATAATGAAAAAACTGGTAAAATCTAAAGTCTAAAATTTAACTTTTAAAAAATAAATATGTGGGTTCTTCTCTTCCTAAGATCCCATTCTAACAATGAGAAAACATTAAACATCAAATTCTAATACTGGAGCAGTGTTCTTTAAAACTGTCAAGGTCATGAAAAATGAGACATGATGAAGGAGCTTTCATAGATCAGAAGAAACAAAACAAAATTTTTAATGCAACTTGATATCCTGTTGGATCCTGAAACAGAAAGAAAAAAGACATTTGTGGGCAAATTGGTGAACTCTGAATGCTGGAGTTTAGTTAAGCAGTACTGTGCCAATGCAAGTTTTAAGAACTGTGTCCTACGATAGATGATTGGCTAAAGAAGCTGTGGTACATATATACAATGTTATATTACTCAGCTGTAAGAAGAGATGAAATACTGACATTTACAACAACCTGGATGGACCTCGAGATAATCATGCTAAGAGAAATAAGCCAGACTGAAAAAGTTTAAAATCACATGATATCATTTATATGTGAAATATAAACCTTAAAGCAACAAATTATCAGGACAAACAAACAGAGACTCATGGACATGGACTATAGACTAGTGATTACCAAAGGTTAGGGAATGGGGAGAGGGGAGAAGTAGACAGGGTAAAGGGGGTTAAATAAGTAGTGACAGAAAGAAATCTAACTATAGGAGGTGAACACACAGTGGAACTATATATATGTCTTACTGTTAAAGTATACAGCTGAAACTTACTGGATTTCGTTAACCAATGTCACCATAAAAAAAATAATTAATTAATTTTTTTAAAGAAAGAACTGTACTCTTGTTAAGTAAGATATTGACATTAAAAGACTAGAACAGGAACCCTTTGTATTAATTTTTGCAACTTTTCTGTAAATCTACAAGTATTCCAAAATAGTTTATTTAAAATAAATGGAAAAAAATAACTAAGGTAGTCTTTGTTTCCCTGACTTAACCCTGATTGCTACAGGATGTAATGATCATTTATTTTAAAGTAGGAGAAGTAGATGTACAGTATTTAATCTATGTAAATGAATTTGTCAGTTTTAATCTGTTGCTATTAGAATACAATGTAATTTCAGAGGCATAATAAAAGATTATCAAATCAATGCTAATTCTGTTTAGCATTTCAAAATTTTTTTCAGTTTTATTGAGATATATTTGATATATAGCATGTGTAAGTTTAAGGTGTACAGCACAATAGTATGACTTACATATATTGTGAAATGATTACCATAATAAGTTTAGTTAACATCCATCATTTCATATAGATACAAAAAAAAGAAAGAAAAAAATGGGGTTTTCCTTGTGATGAGAACTCTCAGGATCTATTCTCTCAGCAACATTCAAATGTCTCATATGGCATTGTTCACTACAGTCACCACACTATACATTACATCCCCAGGACTTACTTATCTTGTAACTGGAAGTTTGTACCATTTGACCTTCCTCCAATTTTCCCTCCCCCAACCCCCCTCCTCTGGTAACCAAAATTTAATCTCTGAGTTTGTTTTGTTTCATGTTTTGTTTTAGATTCCACACATAAGTGACATCATCTTAAATTTTGACATTATACTTAACTTGAGAAGAATTTAAATTTTGCTCCTGATGCTTGGAGTTAGAGTGTTATTGTGTCAAGATGAAGTATCATTCAACCACTCTACACCATCCTGGTGGGTTTACCTTTTTAAGTAACATATCTATTTTTTTTTAACACGTAGAGGGGAAAGGAGGGTTGGAAGAAAACAGAGAACAGATATTGAGCATTTCCTGACCACACCCAACATTTTCCCACTAATTATTCTGTAGAATAGGTGAAGCTAGCATTAGTGAGAAGACTCAATGAATGATCCTCCCACCCAAACCACAGAATTAAAGAATGTTAGCACACCCAGAAGGCACACCCCTGGTTGTTCACATTGACCATGCACATATCCAAATGGAGTTTCTATATTACAGTTTCCCAAACTTTGATCTTTCACATGCTACCATCATCCCATATCTACATATTCCTGTATTATTATTTCATTGATATTTTCCTTTAAAGCAATTTTATTTTTTTATTTTAAAAGAAACTATTATCCATACAATGCAATATTGTTTGGCATTAAAAAGGAATGAAGGGCTGATATTGGCTACAGTATGGATGAACTTTGAAAATAATATGCTAATTAGGAAAAAACATGTATGGTATGAAGGGGGTAGGGGGAGGAAGACATTAAGAATGACTGCTTAATGGGTTTAGAGTATCCTTTTAGGGTTATGAAAAGGTTCTGGAATTGAATAGTGGTGACGGCTGCACAACTCTTTGAATAGACCAAAAACCATTGAATTGTATACTTTATACTTTCAAAGGGTTAATTTTATGGTACATAAATTATATATCGGTAAAGTTGTTATTTAAAAAATGAAACAGTTACCTATTATGATAAATGGAAAGTCAGTATCACTTGCCATAAACAGGAAATAAGCATATAAATAAAAACATGCAATTAAAATTTTAAATACTCATAGATGAACCATCAAAAGTCATCTCAATGTACCACCAGTATGAGTTCCACATACTGCCTCTCAGTACCATCATTAGTATCCTGGTCTATGCCTCTCTGTGCACATGTACAAACATTTCTCTGAGAGTGGAATTGCTTAGTCAAAGATCTGAGCATTTTATTTTTGATAGATGTGTTCATTCACTCATTACACTAAAATAATTTCTCAAGCTCCTATCAAATGCCAAATACTGTTGTAGGTACTGAAAATAGTGTGATTGACAAAGCCCCTGATCTCATGGAAATTACGTTCTGGTGGGAAAACTGTCTATAAACAAACAACACTATAATATAATTTTTATCAAATAATATTATTTTTAGTAGAGCTAAGTGCAATGGAGAAAAAGACGGCATCACAGGAGTTAAAAAATGGTGTGGGAAAAATGCATTTTTACTGTGGCAAAACACACATAACAAAATGTACCACTTTAATCATTTTTTACATGTGTAATTCAGTGGCATTTAGTACATTCACAATGTTATGCAATCATCACCTACATGTAATTCCAGAACATTTTAATCACCCAAAGTAAGCCCCATGCTCTTGTGGGTGGTCAGGGAGGTGATATTTCAACAGAGATCTTCCTGAAGGAAGAGTGTGTGAGAACCATGTGAAGATCAGATTGTCTTTGCATGTGACTTTCATTAGGTCTGTACTAATGTACTAAGGTCAAACCTGTACTACCATTTTGTTCATATTTTTCTTTAAAGTAATTCTTTTCATTACTTAAAAAGCAAATTGTTATCCATACGATGGAATATTATTTGGCAATATAAAAAAAGAACAAAGTACCAATTCACACTATAGCACAGATGAGCCTTAAAAGCATTATGGTCTTAAAAGGGAGACCACTCTTTGTGTCTCTGGTAGGAAATCAAGGACCAACAGGCAGAAATGTTGAGGAAGCAGATTTCAACTTAACCTCAGGAAGGGCTTTCTAGCATTGTATACACTCCCCACCCACTGAAACCATCCAGCTCTGAATTTCAAGATCTCCTTCCTCATGACCTCCAAAGCTATTTCAGCAGAGTTTACCCACAACAGTAGCCCAAAAAAGGCTGTATGAATGGCAGGCAAGCACAGGGATTATGTTTTTTTGCATCTGGCAGTCAAAGAAATGAAAATTTCACCAGCCCTGTTAGAGGAATCTGTTAAAACTAACAAATTAGCCCTGAGTTTTACCAACCAGAAGTAAAACTTCAGGTGGCTCAGTATAAATTATTACCTCTTTTGGAAAGCACTGGCTTTGTCAAGAGCTTTGAGAAATGTTCTTTTCTTTTGGTCCAGTAATTCCACTCTAGGAACGTTATCATAAAGAAATAATTCAACAAAAGATGAAAAAATTAGGTGGTTATTTCAGCCTTATCTACAAATTTAAAAAGCAACCAAAAGGTTAAGTAAATTATTATTTATGCACTCTATAGAATATTAAGCAGCCATTGCAATGGTAAATATGAAGGGTATGTGGCCTTAGGGAGAGAATGATTATTGAATATTAAGTAGGGGAAAGCTCAGAGGAAATAGTATGTTCCATGCATTTCCAATTAAGTACAAATAAATATGCATATGGGCCAAAAGTAGAAGAAAACTGTAGTGTGCAAGATTCTCCAAATATGGCATGATATTTTTGCACATGTTGTTTTCTCTGTCTGGAATGTTCTTACATATACAGACACACACATACGCACACATTCACACTCATATACATATATAACTACACATCCATATGCCCACATAAACATGTCCACTCAATACACATACACATACACATACACATACATACACATGTAAGTACACGTTCACATACACACTGATATGCTCATGTGCACACTGTTATTGGCTGCACTGTGTCCTCCTAAAATTCATATATTAAAGCCCTGACCCCCAGGACTTTAGAATGTGACTATATTTGAAGATAAGGTATTTAAAGAAGTAATTAAGGTAAAATGAGGCCTTACGGGTAAGCCCTAATCCAATATAACTGATGATCTTATAAGAAGAGATTAGGAAGAGAGGCACACAGAGGAATGACCATATCAGGACATAGGAAGAAGGTGGTCATTTACAAGCCAAGGAGAGAGATCGTCAAGGGAAGCAAACATGTCAACACCTTGATTTCACACTTCTGGCTACCATAATTATAAGAAAATAAATATCTGTTGTTAAGCCACCCAGTCTGTTGTACTTTGTTATGGCAGCCCTAGAAAACTAATACACACACATGGACACATGTGTATACAATACACATACACACATGTGCACATTCACACACATGCATGTAACTCACATATACATATGTGCACATGCCCACACAATACACACATATACATTTATTCACATATACACATATACACTCATACACACACATGTGTCCACATAATACACATACACAAACACACTCACATATACTCCCTTCTCCTTCAAGCCCTGGTTCACATTATCACTTCTGTGAAGCCTGGCCCTTCAGGTAGTATGAGTTGCTTTTTCCTCCATTATCAAATACTTTGGAGGGTAAAAGGGATCAAATATATGGTGACAGAAGAAAATTTAACTTTGGGTAGTGAATATACAATGCAATATACATATGATGTATTATTGAACTGTACACTGGAAACCTATATAGTTTTATTAACCAATGTCACCCCCCAATAAATTTAATAATAAATAAAATACCTTGAAGACCTCTGTTTATCCATTCTTCCATCCCACAAATATCAGTTGATCACTGACATTCCTCCAGGCGTTGGGAATACAGCAGTGACCAGACCTAATCTCTTCCTCCTGGAGCTCTCACTCAATTATAACACTTATCTCATTGTAATGGAGTTTTTTGATTATATGACTGTCTTCTCCCTCAAACAGGTTCACTGCAGGGCTAGGCTATCTTGAGTAGGGTGTGCAAGAGTGTATTGGATTCCTATTCAGAATAAAGTCTCAAGACTTGAGAGGTTGGAGGGTACACAGAAACAATCTTAAGAGAAGACAGTGATAATTACCAACTCTTTTTCACAAATAAGGAAACTGAAACTTAAGTGGTGACATCACTTGCTTACATTCCTGCAACACGTAAGGAATGGGGGTGATTATTTAACTGTGATCAGCTTTTAAAGACAGAGCTCTCCCTCTTCAGCCCACTGCTGTTGATGAGAAAACTGGAGATGCCCAGTTACAGCAACAAAGCCTTAAAGGCCTGTGTCCATGGTGCTGAAATGTCCTAGCATCTCCCCTAAGGGCCACAAGCCTCTAGAAGCCCAGAGGTACAAGGGTACAGCTTCAGAGGTACATGGTGATTGGCCAACTCTGCACAGTGAGGTGTGCCTGCCACCTGCAGGAGAGCCAAAGAACAGTCTTGTTTAATTAATACTCCTCTTCCCAACATGACACTTCTACCCATTGCCACCATGCTGACCAGTAGCAATGACCTAAATTATGGTGTGGCACCACCTGAAACTTTCTACTTTGCCTCAAATGAATCAGGCCCTTTTATTGAGTGTTTACTATATTCAGTAGCTGCCTTCTGCACAGTATATACACTGTGCCATCTAAGCCTCACTACCTGCCTATGAGATGAATAATAGTATTATTCTCATATCTCAAGTGAGGAAAGAAATGCTCAGTTGTATCTAGTCACTTCTTGAGAATCTCACACCTGCCAAGTGGCAGAGCAAAAGCTGTCTGAGTTTAATCGCTATACTCGTTTGCCTCCCAAACTTCCCAGAGACCAGAGCCATATACAGGGGAAGGTGCACAGTGCCACAGAAGGAGGTCCAACAGACTGGGCTCAAGTTCTGACTCTACCACCTTCCAGCTGCATGACTCTGAGCCATCCTCTCTCAGAGAATGTTTATTGAGTACCTACAATATAGGTTCCCAGGTCTCTGGAGCATTCTAATTATGATGCTCACTTGAATACTGGCTATCAATTTTAGGGATCCTTTTCTAAGAAAAAGAAACTCAATTCAAAGTATCTTAACCAAGTCATACTGTACAACAATGAAAAGAAATGAAGTATTGCTGTACACAACAACTGGAATGAATCTCACAAATATAATGTTAGGTCAAAGACATTGAGGAAAATATGCATGCTATACAACTGGGTTTAAATAAAGTTCAATTAATCTATAATCTATTTCCATGTTAGAAATCAGGAAAGTGGTTATCTTTGGGGTGAAAAGATAGAGTAAGAATGTGGGAGTCATAAACAGACTTTGGGGTACTAAAGAGAAAGAGAGAGAGAACATATATAGTTTTTAATAAACATAAGAATTTATATATTCCCTAGTATACATGGTTTCTTATAAAGTTACACTTTACATATGACCCAGCACTCATACACCTAAAGATATGAAAAACCTACAAAGACCTATATAAAACCTATACAAAACCTGTACAAAAACCTACACATGAATGTTCATAGAAGCTTTATTTGTAATAGCCAATACTGGAAGCAACCTTCAATAAATGGCTGGATAAATACATTAGGGTTTGTCCATACCATGGATACTGCTCAACCATAAAAAGGAATAAACTATTGATACACACAAAAACTTGGATGGGTCTCAAGAATATTATGCTTAGTGTAAAAAACCAAGTTTTGTCAAATGGCTACATATTGTATGATTCCATTAACATAACATTTTGGAAATGGCAAAACTATAATGTGAAATAATATGTGTACAAAGTATTTATTTTAGCAAAGACTAGAAACATCTACCAATAGAAAATTGGTTACATAAATATGGCACCATCTGTTCAATGGCAAATAAGGAGCTTTAAAAATATTAAGGATATGAAAATAAAATATCACCAAGCTAAATTAAGTGAGAAATGCAAGATGTAGAACAGTGTTATAGTATACTACTTTTATGTACTAAAGGGGGAGAAATAAGTGTGTGTGTGTGTGTGTGTGTGTGTGTGTGTGTGTGTGTGTAGACTCTAGGAGGTTCCAAAAATAAACATTAACAGGGATTATCCATTAAGTCTAATTCCCCCTCATCTATAAAGAGCTCTAGAAATTATTTAAAAAAAGAGCAACAAATAGAAAGACAAATGGGCAAAGTGTTGCTAAGAACTGGAAGAGTGAGGGTCTGAGTTGGGAGAAGGCATTTTATTATTTCATGGTATGACTCCTTTCTTAACCAAAGTCAGTATTACACATTTTAAAAGTTAAATTTTTAAAAGATATCAAAAAGCAAAGGAGGAGAAGGTAAAAATTGAAGGATTGTGGAAGATAGAGAGGCTTCCTGGGGAAACAGAAATGAGCCACAACATAGGCATCTCAACAGCAAAGAACAAAGCCCAGCATAATTGGTGGGCAAAAGTAGAAGAGAGATTCCCTCACTCCCACACAAAGTGGTAGAGCCTACAGTTGGTTAATGAAGACTAAGCCCTTTGTGTAAGCTGAAAAGAAGGCAGTTTTAACAAGGACATGATTCAAAACTCCAGTGCCAAGTACAGCACCTGACCTATGGCAGGTGACCAAGAAGTGTCAGATAATTCATTCATTTGACATATATTTATTGAATGTTTGTCACTTTTATTGGTAAAACCAACACTATAAATTCCCTTCCATCATAGATTTTCCATTATGATAGATTTAATTAAAGAACATCTCCAATTCAGACATCTGAATGTCCTTGGACCTCCAGACTATACTGCCTAGGAATTTCCATAGGCTCAGTCTGAGTTTGGAGGGGACACTGGGAGAGTGTCCTAGTGAGAGTAACTCCCCAGTGATTTCTCCATTGTCTCCCAAAATGCACATACACTGGAGAATGTGAGAGTAGAAATATAATAATTAGCATCTTCCTTCTTACCAAGAAGCCAAGGGATTGGAGTCCCCAAGAGACCCCAAACAGTAAATATCCTGCTGTGTCTCTGAACCCTTGCTCACCTGCCCCAGGCTGGGCAGGGGGGACACATGATTTTTCTGCAGAGACATCAGATTATCCTCAGCCATCACAATATCCTTCCTGGGGGCTTAGCACTTACTTTAGGATCCTCTGACAGCCAGCAGAGAAGGAAGCTTGCCAAGACCATCCTCTTGGTAATGCCATCCTGGTAAGTCAGTGACGGATGGAGAAGGGAAGTGAGCTGGATGGGATGGGGAAGAGGACTCCTTTTCTTCTTGGATAGTCAGAGAAAGGGAGAAATGACTAAGGCCAATTTCTGTATCCTCTGAGTGAACAAAGTCACAGAGGGCAGACCCTTTGCAGAAGGTCTTGGATGAAAAGCATTTATGGTCTATGGTTAGGTACACTTGCACAAATACGAGGGACACTGAAAACCAGTTTTCTCCAATGTGGTGGTTCTCCAAATGTGGTCCCCAGGCCAGCATCAGCATCCCCTGAGAACTTCCCAGAAGTGCTGATTCTCAAGTACCTCCCCAGACACTTTGAAGCGTGGGCTCAGCTCTCTGTGTTTTAACCAGCCCTCTAGGTCACACTGATGCATGCTCATAGTTGAGAATCCCTGCTCTAGTGCAACCAAAGGCCACGTCAACAACTGAGGACTGTTGCAAAAGTGTGGCCAGGAAGGGACTCACAATAGTATAGGCAGCCCAAGGAAATCTGAGCACCACCTGACAAAAACCTCAAACCCAACTCTAAAAATTCTTGAAAAGTAACATAAGGCTTTGCTGGAGATCTCTTGAGGTTGCCAAGGATGAGATGATGCTGTTAACCTTCCTGAAAGCCCACTTTCAAGACCTCTTCCACCTCCAAGGGTCTTGTCCTCATTCAGGCATTGGCACCTCTCCCTTATCCTTGCAATACCTCAAGGTTGTTATATATGTATGTGTGTGTGTGTGTGTACACACACACACACACACACACACACACACGTATATATGTATATATGTATATGTATATACATATATATACATATACACATATGTATATACATATGTATATATGTATATGTGTATATATGTATATGTGTGTATGTACACACACATACATATATATGTATATATACATATATACATATGTGTGTATGTATACATATGTATATATACATGTGTGTGTGTGTATAAAACCTTTATTATACAGGCTTATTTATATACCATCTTCTCCCATTTACATCCTGATTCCACTTCTGCAAATCTTAAACCTTTTTGGAGACCAATGTTCCTTAGAAGGCATGGAAATGAGGATGTTAAATGTTACAACTACAGTTTTTCCTAGCGCCTGTTGACAGCACAGAATTTAGCTCTGAAATGCCTCTGCTCATAAAGAGGTGCAAATGTCCACCCACAGAGAGGCAATGGAGCACAAGAGAGTGAAAATAAATCTCAGTTCACATGAGAGATTGAGCAGTTGCAAGCTGAGTGCCCCTAGCACTCTCTCAGCCCCAGTCTTCTCATTGCCAGCAGTGGCCAAAACCATCTCCCTCTTGAAGTTAGGTTGTGAGACCTATACATAAAGAACCTGTGGTTCTTAAAGAGGCTCAACATTTCACAGATACTGTCATTAATCTCCTCAGATATGTTTTCGTCAGCTGCTGGTGTTAAGGCATGGTGACTTAACCAGGTAGGAAATGAGGTAAGCAAAAAAATCTCTCTTTGCCAGAAAGGGACAATATTAGGGGTTTATTTATAAGGACTTGCTGAGTCATGCCATGCTGGGTTCCTTTTCTGTGTCATCAGTGTATCATAAGAGAAATAGTGCCTGGCACAGAACACATTCTCTTTAAATGTTCATTAAGAGAAAGTAAGGATAAATATGCCTACTAGGAAATGGAGACTTAAAATGCAAATGCTGCGAGGCTTGCTGATCTTCTATGGCTACAATAAATATCCACTTTCTCTAGGTGTTTGACATAAAGCTGATTCTAAACCTCAAGCTGATGACACCAAAGCAGAAAGAAGTTCAAAAGTCACCTCTAACTTTTGATTAAAATGGCCTAGGGTGAACTCCAAATTCCTTTTTAAATCTATGGAGATATACAACCAGGGTCAAACCCATTAGCAATTTAAAATGAGTGAATGAGGGGGAGGATCTTTAGAAACATGGTGGAGTGAGGGACAGCCCCAGATCTCTCCCCTTAAAACAATAAGCTGAACATCTAAAACTCAACAAAAAGCACCCAAACTGCACATCAGCACATCTGAGCGTGGGATCTACACATAAGAGTTACCACAGGTCAGAACCCTGGGTGTTGGGTAGTGAACTGGGAGTAGTAAAGAAGCAGCCTCTCACAGACCCTGGAGCTCCCTGCAAGAGGAGGGGGAGGGGAGGAGTGCCAAGTTCATGCCGGGAGTTCCCTGAACATTCCTGCCTGGGATAGCTGTGAGCTCCCCATGGCCGGCTGGATGTAGGGCCCAGTCATCTGGGCAGAAAGCAGAGAAGTGGGATGTGACCACAGAGGAACACAGGTGAATTTTGCTGACTGTGGTTGCAAAACCAAGGCTGAGCCGTAGCCCACAACTCCCAACCCAGAGAGCCCCTCACCCCATACCCTCTGAGACCAATTACCGGGGAGCTCCAGGGGAATCTGAGCAAACGCTGCCGAGACTGTCGCTGACACTGACAGAAACTGAAACTGAGAGTAGCGAGCATGATTAAATATCTACAAGAAAATTTTTAAAGCTTTATTAAGAGTTTATATAAAGCAGAGATCAAAGAGGCTTAGATGCCACCTACTGGAAACCAAAAGAGAAGCGCCTCCTTTGCAGCAGGCTAAAGAGAGACTTTTATATAATAAATCTTCTTTCTGGAAAAACAACAGAATACACTTTCATTAATGCACAGGCAGAGAAATGGTCCATTAAACACTGTGAACAACTAAGGATAAAAGGCATCTCAGAAAAAAAGGGAAAATCTTCAGAAAATAAGCTTAAAGACATAGAAATATGTGACTTAAATGACAGAGAATTTAAGGTGGTACTTCTGAAAAAACTCAATGAGATCCAAAACAAATCATATCAACAATTTCAGGAACTGAAAAAACAACTATATGAGCAGAGCAAAAAGACTGAAATCCTCAAAAAAACCAACTAGAACTTTTGGAGATGAAGAACACACTGCAAGAGTTGAAAAATGAAATAGCAAGCTTGGAAAATAGAGTCGATCAAATGGAGGAAAGAATCAATGATATTGAAGATAGAAATCTAGAAATAAATTCAAAGAAAGGAGAGAGAAGCCAAAGAATAAAAAATAATGAAAGAGAAATACAAGAACTAGCTGATACCATCAGGAGAGAAAACATAAGAATAATGGGCATTACTGAAGGGGTGGGAAAGAAGCAGAGACTAGAAAGCATTTTCAGACAAATAGTTGAAGAGAATTTCCCAAATGTAAGGAATGAGCTGGAGCTTGGAATTCAAGAAGTCAACAGAACACTCAATTATCTCAACTCAAAAAAGACCTTCACCAAGACACATCGTATTAAAGTTATCAAAAATCAACAACAAAGATAGAATTCTCAAGGCCGCCAGAGAGAAGAAAATGGTAACATATAAATGTCCAATAATCATTAATTATTAATTATTGTCCAATGATTATCATTGGACTTCTCAGCACAAATATTACAAGCCAGAAAGAAATAGAATCAAATATTTAAACTACTAAGTAAAAGGAACTACCAGCCTAGAATAATATATCCAGCTAAGCTCTCCCTTAGATATGAAGGAGAAATCAAGACCATCTCAGACATACAAAAATTGAGGGAATTTTCCACAATGAGCTTGCACTACAGGAAATATTGAAAGAGGTCAGTTCACCTAAAACAAAATTTTTTTAAAAATATATAATCAGGAGTAAAGTGACTATCGGGCAAATAAGAGCAGAATAGTGCAACCCTTACTAAGAACAGGGCATTAAAAGCTTAAATAATAAAAAAAAATTGTTATAACAAGATAGTAATGAATGTTCAGAATACATAGGAACAAATTGAGATAACAATGACTGAAAAGGGGGGATTCAAAGATCCAAATTCACAAAGGGGAATGGTGATAAGGCATACATGCAGGAGAAAATAGATGAATAATGGTAACCACACGCCAAAGATTCAGAACCATTGTATATAACATAAAACAAGAAGAATCAGAGACAAAATTCCAAAGCCAACCAAAATAAAGAAAACAGAAACACAAGGACCAGGAATCAATGGAAACACCCAGCTACCAGAAAGCAAAAGACAAAATAGCTATAAGAAGACCTCACATTTCAATAGTCACCCTAAATATAAATAAACTGAACTCACCAATAAAAAGGCACAGAGTTTCAGAACAGATCAAAATACAAAATTCAACCATATGCTGCCTTCAGGAGACACATCTCAGCTCCAAAGACAAGTATAGACCCAAACTGATGGGTGGAAAATGATATTTCAAGCAAATGGCATTCAGGGAAAAGCAGGAGTAGCAGTACTAATATCAGATGAAATAGACTTCAAAATTAAAAAAGGTAAAGAAAGATACTGAGGGATACTTCATAATCATAAAGGGAATCATGCACCAAGAGGAAATAATACTTATTAATATCTATGTTCCCGATCAGGGGCCCCAAAAATATGTAAAGCAATTACTAACAGAACTGAAGGGAGAAACAGACCAAAACACTATCATAGTTATAGGGGACCTAAATACTCCACTGTCAGATATGGACAGATCATCCAAACAGAAAATTAATAAGGAAATAACATCCTAAATGACACATTAGATCAACTGGACATCACTGACATTTATAGAGCCTTCCATCCCCAAACAGCTGCTTATATATTTTTCTCTAGTGCACATAGAAAATCCTCAAAAATCGACCACATACTAAGACACAGAGATAGCCTCAATAAATATAAGAGAATTGAAATCATACCAACCACATTCTCTGATTATAATGCTTTGAAACTAGAGATCAACTGCAAAAAGAAATTAGAAAGAACCACAAAACATGGAGATTAAACAACATACTACTGAAGAATAAGAACAGAGAAGAAATAAAAACAAAGATCAAGTGATACATAGAAACGAATGATAATGATACTATAACATATCAAAATTTTGGGGACATGGCAAAAGCTGTCATAAGAGGAAAGTTTATATTATCACAGGCCTATCTCCAAAGACAAGGATGAACCCAAGTAAACAACCTAATGCTTCATCTTTAAAAAACTAGAAAAGGAAGAACAAATGAAGCCTAAAGTCAGCAGAAGAAAGAAATAATCAAACTCAGAGCAGAAATAAATGAAATTGAAAACAAAAAAAAAGATAGAAAAAATAAATGCAACAAAGAGCTGGTTATTTGAGAAGCTTAATAAAATTGACAAACCCCTGGCTAGACTCACTAAATAAAAAAGAGAAAGGACAAAATAAACAAAATCAGGGATGAAAGAGGGGAAATTATGACTGACATCGCAGAAATACAAAGGATCAGGTAAGAATACTATGAAAAAGTATGTAACACCACATTTAATAACCTAGAAGAAATGGACCAGTACTTAGAAAAATACAATCTTCCTAGACTGAATCAAGAACTCAAAAATCTAAATAGACCAATCAACAGTATGAAAATTAAAACAATCATTAAAAACCTACCAAGAAGGAAAAGTCCAGGATCAGATGGCTTCACCAAACATTCAAAGATTTAATATCTAGTTTCCTCAAACTCTTCCAAAAAATGTCAAAGAGGAGGCGATACATCTCAACACATTTTATGAGGCCAATATTACTCTGATACCAAAACCTGGTAAAGATAACACAAAAAAAAGAAAACTACAGACCAATATCTCTCATAAATACAGATGCAAAAATTCTAAATAAGATACTAATGAACCAAATACAGCAACATATTAAAAAGATTGTACCACAATCAAGTGGGCTTCATCCCAGGGGCACATATATACAATGGAATATTACTCAGCCATAAGAAGAGATGAAATACTCCCATTTGATACAACATGAATGGACCTCAAGATAATCATGCTAAGCGAAATAAGCCAGACTGGAAAAGTTGAAAACCACATTATATCATTTACATGTGGGATATAAACCTAAAAGCAACAAATGATCAGGACTAACAAGCAGAGACTCATGGACATGAACTATAGACTACTGGTTACCAGAGGACTATAGACTAGCAGTTACTAGAGAGGTGAGAGAGGAGCGGGTAAATAGATGGGGTGAAGGGGGTCAAATATAGGATTTAGGAGGAGGGTGAAGTAGCTAAAGGAGATCAAATATATGGTAGCTGAAGGAAACTGGACTTTGGGTGATAAACACACAATAGAATATACAGACGTCAGATGATAATGTACACCTGAAAATCACATAATTGTATTAACCAATGTTGCCTCAATAAACTTAATTTAAAAATAAATGAATGAATGAATTAATTAATTAATTAATTAAATGGATGGATGAGAATATTGTCAGAACATACCTTCAGGTTTGCATTTCTTTAAATCTCGCTCTCCTATATTTATCACTTTAGTCACTATTTTCATATTAGTTTATATCAGAATGTTATTTTACAAACTCTTTTTTCTTGTCATTATGTTAACTACAGGAATAAGCACAAAGCACACCTTGCTTTCTATCAAATAGGCATTTGATCACACCTCTGTCATTTTTATAAAAACACTTTACCGTGGAAGAGTTTGGGCTGTGTCTCAGGGTGGGTTTGGGGTTTTGTTTTGTTTTTTGTTTTTTGGGGTTTTTTTAAACAAACTTTTTAAACAGTTTTGACATGCTATAACTATATGTTTTACTGAAGATGTAAAACGTTTTCAAATGACAGTCTGTCTGGAACATGAGAAAATATAAAATCTCTTGCCCTACAAAGCTACTGCTGGTGGCAAATATACAACCAAATTGCCATTAGCTTTAAAGCTCCATATGCTCTCTTTTACTGTGAAAGCTCACTTTAGAACCTCCACTTAACCAGCTTTCTGAGTTCATTCATGGTTTCTATTTCCCCCTGAAAAAAATATACTGAATTCTGTCCCAGCATGCTGAATATTCATCACCAGAAGGCTACTTGCTAGCTTGCCAAAGCATTTCTGCTCTTATCAGGTAAGGTAATCCCAAACCTGAAATTGTGATGGTCGTGGTTGCTGCTGCAATTGTATCATCTAATTAAGTGTCATCTAAATGAATGAGCTATAAGTGAAAGAAGGAAAGAAGGAAGAAAGGAAGGGAGGAAGTGAGGAAGGAAATAAAGGAAAAAAGGAAGAAGGATAAAAGGAAGGGAGGAAGTGAGGAAGGAAAGAAAGGAAAAAAGGAAGGAAAAAAGGAAGGAAGAAAGGAAGAAAGGAAAGAAGGAAGGAAGGAAGGAAGGAAGGAAAGAAGGAAGGAAGGAAGGAAGGAAGGAAGGAAGGAAGGAAGGAAGGAAGGAAGGAAGGAAGGAAGGAAGGAAGAGGATGGGAATGTGGAGGGAGGAAAAAAGTGGAAAATGTGGTCTTATGAAATCCAAGTCGAATGCTTAGGAAAGACTTGATTTAAAGGCATCACTAAAAAAAACAACTGGTGTGAAATTAGATGTGAGCAAGATGAGTGAAAACAACTTTGGTGTAAAACTGTAAAAATTTAAAAGGATTCTGTACCCAAATTGTTTTGCAAGGACCCTTAATTTCTTGCTCCACATAAATGAAAAAAACATAGATATTAGTGCCCTGTGTGTATGGCTTAAGCAAGAAAGTTTAAACAGATCCACCATCAATGCATTCACACTCAAAGATGTGCTCCTCATCAAAACCTGGTTAATAAATTTACGTCTTTGGCTTAAGTTAAAATGTGAAAGGTATGTTTGTGTACATTTATCTTACCACTGTTTTGAAGGATTCTTCAACACTGGTCCTCCTCACCCCAAATAAGAGAAGTTCTACTGTCGTGACCACATTGTAACAAATCATAAAGGGACCCTAATAAATTTAAGATTCATTGGAATCAGAGGAGAGTTATCTATCTTTACATTCTTATTTGTTAACCCAAAATTTATCTTGAAATTACATATTGTTGAAAGAAGAACGTAAGGGAAGGTGAAGAGAAAAGAGAAAAACAAAGGAAAAATAAGAGAAGGAAGATGGTCAGGGTTCCCTTTTAAAACTGTGTTGGGTTTCGGTTTCGGTTTGATTCTGCTTTATTTTGCTTTAAGAATTTTTGCTCCACTAAAGAGACACAGAGGTGTTTATGAACAATATCCAAGTTGTCTCTAAACAACTAAGTCAGATCTTTGAGATGTAGACTATCTCAGCATGGAATAGTTTCATTTGGGGGAACAGAAACCTACTGAGGGTAGCAAAACAGATTTGCTGTAAGGATCTCATGGATTTTCACAGAACTGTACATATCTCTGGGGAGCCAGGAGTGAAACTGCATCTCTGATTCCCAGACTTGTTGCTTTGCAAAGCCAAACAACAGTCTAACAATTCCTCTTCCTGGGGCTCTCAGAAAAGCCAGAGCATCAGACTCTCCTCTTTGGGCTGTTCCTCTGCATGTACTTGGTCACTGTCATTGGAAACCTGCTTACTGTCCTGGCTATCATCTCAGATTCCCACCTCCATACACCCATGTACTTCTTCCTCTTCAACTTGTCCCTTATCGACACCTTCTTTTCATCCAAGATGCTGGCAAACCTTTGGACCCAGAGCCAAGCCATGCCCTTTGCTCCCTGCCTTGAACAAATGTATGCCTTCTACCCATTTGGGACCATGAACAGCTTCCTCCTGGCCATGATGGTGTTGAACGATTCATGGCCATTGTCTCCCCTCTGCACTGCCTGGTCATTGTGAGCCCTCATGTCTGTGGCTGCTGGTTGGCAAGTTGCAGCTGATCACTAGCCTCCAGTTACTTGTGCACACCTGCTTGATGGCTCAGCTGAACTTCTGTATAAGCCCCAAAATCTCCCACTTTTTCTGCTACCTCATTCCCCTGCTGAAGCTCTCCTGCTGACACACACACACATACACACACACCAATGAGCTGGTGATCTTTGCTTTTAACATCCTCATGGGCATCAGCCCACTCTCGTGAATCCTCTGCTTTTATTCCTGCATCTTCTGAGCAGCCTTCGAGATTCCTTCTGCTCAGGGAAAGTGGAAAGGCTTCTCCACTCATGGCTCTCACCTCTGGTGTTACTGTTCTATGGCACCATCTTTGCTGTGGATTTGCAGCCTGCATCTCCCACCTCCTCACAGAAGGACAAGGCAGCTGCCCTTATGTGTAGGGTAGCTATCCCTGTGCTGAACCCCTTTATCTACAGCCTAAGGAACAAGGATATAAAGGTGGCCCTGAAGAAGCTCTTTGGCAGAGCACCTACAGTGTTCCAGGATCGCGGTTGGGTGCTGGGGACACTGAGACACATGCCATCCCTATCCCTGAGGTGTTCAGAGTCTAGTGGGGGATAGTGACATATAAATAAGTCATCACAACATGACAAATGGTGTCACAAAGAGATGAATAAAGCTGTGGGAAGCCCAAGGGAGAGGCACACATTTTCCCCATGATGTATCTTTCCCATGAAGATCAGAGTAGCAGGAAAGACTTCCAAGCAGCCTTAAATTAGCCCTCCCTGGAGTATCAGCCGTACAGACTTGCTGTATGGATAATACCAGTCAAATGAAAGATTGGCTACACTTATTTTAATATTGATAAAGATAATCCATATTAGCCAGTTACATCATTTGCTTCCTAAGTGACATGGAGAAGGACTTTGATAGCATCTGATGAGATTAGCTCTCTTGATATTTGTTTCAGCAGCCACCAGCCTAACTCGCACTAGGAACCTGTGGCCATGACTTTGGGTAGGGATTGTTGTCATCAACAGGCCTCCTATGCCCCTCCCCCATCAACATTGGATCATAAGAGACAATGACACTTGGCTCATGGAAATTGTGATTCAATGGGCCAACACTGAACCCTAGAAACTGCCTTCTTCATAAGCTCTCCAGGTGGTTGATTCAGGGAGTCCACAAACCACAGTTTGAGCACATAGGCCCTGGACTAGTTCCAGAGTTCATGTGTTTCCTGTGATGTTCATCAGCTGACTCCAAATCCAAAAGATTCTACAAGCACAATCAGCACACATGGATGGGGTGGCCTGGAATGCACAGAGTTGTTTGGAGTTGGATTGTGTCCTTCAAAAAAAAGAAATGTCAGTGGCCATGTCAGGGCTTCAGAATGTGGACTTATCTGGAAATAGGACCTTTATGGAGGTAATCAAGTTAAAGTGAGATCATTAGGGTAGGTCCTGATCCAATATAACTGTGTCTTTATAAGAAAGAAGAATTTGGACACACACACACACACACACACACACACACACACACACACACACACGGAAGAAGTTGTATAAAGATAAAAACAGAGATCAAGTTGATGCTTCTTCAAGCCAAGGAATCACAGCAATTGCCAGCAAACCACTGGAAGCCAGAGGAAGAAGGCATGGAACAGATTCTCCCTCAAAGCCCCCAGAAGGAACAAACCTTGCTGAAAACTTTGATCTCAGACTTCTGGCCTCCAGAACTATGAGAGAATAAATTTCTGTTGTGTAATCCACCCAGTTTGTGGCACTTTGTCATACAGCTCATTTAGGAAGGGCTGGCATCATTCCATGATCATGCTCAGATACATCCTCTCAAGTCCATGACCTACCAAGTATTCTGGTCAAAGAAGTCTGGGCTGTACTTGGAGAAAAAGATGAAAGATCTACACTCATGGGTTTGTTTTCTGGGTCTCAGTGTGATGACAATAATGACAAGAACAGCTGCGATTTATTATGTTTTCAGCACAGAGCTAAGCCCCTTATATGTGTTATTTTATTAAATGTTCAGCAACAAGCTTACTAGGTAATATAACTCCTTATTTTCCAGATGAGAAAACTGAGGCTTGAAGAGAGAAGCTACTAAGTTTTAGCCAAGGTTCATACAGAGTACCCACCAAAGCCATTGTTAATAATCCAGTGCTGGGCAGGTGGCTGCAAACTAAGGCCTGTGAGCCAAATCCAGCCTGCAGCCTGCTTTTTCACAGCTTGCAAGGCAAGAATGGTTTTTACATTTTTAAATGGTTGGAAAAAATTAAAAGAAGACTATCGCGTGACAGATTAAAATGGCATAAAATTCTAATTTTAGCACCTATAAATAAAGTTGTATGGGAACACAACCACACCCATTTGTTTATGTATCATCTTGACTGCTTTCAAGCCACAGGGCAGAGTTGAATAATCTTCAGAGACCCCATGGCACTCACAGTCTAAAATATTTACTATCTGGCCTTTACTAAGTTTGTTGACCAATTTTCTATAGAAGAGGTCCATGTAGGTCCATGGGTCAGAAGCATCAACATCATGGATAATTTGCTAGAAATGAAAGCTGAGATGCTACCACGGCCACTGAATCATAACTTTAATAACAACCCAGAGGGTTATGTGAACCTTCAAGTTTAAGGTTCACAGGAATAAATGAACGATGCATGAAGGGCTGCAGACATTTGGGACCTGAATAGGCCTTCGGTTCAGAAATATGGAAAAACCAGAGCTGGGGCATTTTTCCAGCTCCTGCCGGTGGACATGGTCCTGGAAACAGTTCAAGCAAAACTCTTGGAAATTGCAGCTACAGTTTGAGAAAGTGGCCACCAGATGGAGATAGTGCCATTTCATAAATTGTATATCTAAAACTAAACTTTTATCCTGGCTGTGCACTGGCCTAGTTCCACCCACCTCAGCCGTAATTGACCCATGAGAGGGAACAGCAGGTGCAAAGTACCCATGGCAGGATGGAGCCTGGATTGTTTAGAGAAATAGCCCACAGTGAAAGAGAGAGGGGTGTACAGGGTGCTGTGGAGGCAGGCAGGGGTCAGCCCTCACCATTACAATTGGTCCATAAGGCAGACAGGATCACGATAAGGCTTAAATTAAGCAAGGATATGAGGAGAACCTGTGCTTTGGAAAAAAAAAAAATCTATGAGCCATGCCATGGATTAGAGGTCAGGAAACTTTATGAAAGGTTCAGAGAATAAATATGAGCTTTATGGGTCAGTCTCTTGCGATGACAGCTCTGCTGTTACAAAGTGGAAGCTGCCATAGACAATACATCAAGGAATGAGTGTGACTGAGTACCCAGGAAACTTTATAGACATTGAAACTTAAATTTCATATCAGTCTACAGCCATGCTACCCTGAACAAGCCCGATCCCATCTGATCTCGAAAAGTTAAGCAGGGTCGGGCCTGGTTAGTACTTGGATGGGAGACCACCTAGGAAGACCAGGTGCTGTAGAGATAAAAAATAAAAAAATAAGGGATTGTAAGCTGACAAGGTCCTTGCAATCTGTGAGGTCAACCAAGGGTTGCCTCACCTAAAAAATAAAAATGTTTTCATATTATTTTACAGATTAGAAAATATAGTTCTTTTAATTGTTGCATTGAAAGATTATTGAAGTCATCAAAATAATTCATAAAGATTCTCAACTAGTATCTACCTCCCATGTGCTCCTCTCTCCCAAAGTGTAGTGATAAACTATAGTATAGAGCTTTTTTTAAGAAAGTAAAAAGTATTGTAGAAATGGTTTATTTGAAGATGCCACAGGACTTTACACATGTTGTTCCCTCTTTTCCACTCCCTCCCAGAGTTAATGCTTCCTTGTCTTTGAGATTTCAACACAAGCCCCACTTCCTCAGAGAAGCCTCTCCTTACCCACACCCTGCTCCAGCTACATCAGGTACCCTAACTTATTCATTCTCTTCATCACATCAGTGATTTCATGTTCATTTGTGCAATTCTTTGATTAATGTCTATTTCACCCACTTGACTATAAGTTGAGAGTTGGGGGCTGAGACTATGCTCTCTTATTTATCTTGCCCAACTTCCTACCCCCATGCTTAGTAAAGCAGCCACTCAAGATATATTTGTTGAATAAACGAATGAATAAACTAACAAATGAATGTATGAATGAATGAATGAATAAGGAGGCAGTGTGATAGCAAGACTCTAGGATATCAGATGAGACAACTGAAGTAGGCTGGGTTGAAATAGAGATGTCTAATGGTCAAGGTTAAGTTGCTGTGATATGAGATGTAAACTCCTCCTCCAGTCCCGCAACCTTCAGTAAAGCCTGTCACACACCTGCGAGCCTTGGTGAAATCAAGGAGAGAAGCAGGAACAGTGAGATCATGATATAACTATGTAATTTGGCAGTAATGGGAGATCATGAGGAAATGATCATCTGAACATTCTTCAGAATCTCAGCAAGGGTGTTGGAAGGAGTTTGAGCCAACTTATCTAGATCTAAATGAACTAATCAGTGTTAGAATACAATAATACTTCTTTCTCTCCATATGAAATTTTACTGGGTAATTCAAAGACATTATGTGGATTTAAACACTGACGTTCAGAGAGGGAAAGTGACTGTCCCAAGACCACATGTTGGATCAGGGTGGGGAGGATTCCAGTCTAGCCTGGTGTGACCCCAAAACCTGACCACTCCTCCTGCCATCATAATGCTGGATGGCCTCCCAGGTAGATAACTTGCCCAAGGTCATGCTTAGAATAGCTCAACTCCTGCTCCACATAGGACTCTGGGGGACAAAAGGTGCATCAGCTGGTGGGAGTGGCTAGAAGCCATTTCCAGCAAGGCCTGAGGAAGGACTCAGTAAGGCTTGAGCCCAAGGTCATGGAATGGGAATGCCTACTTCCTAATATGTATTTTCCAGGGATTTGGGGAGTCACTTCTATCTCTGCAAACCTGTGTAGTAGAAGTTCCCCAAGACCACCCTCAGGTTCAACAATTCACTAGAAGGACTCACAGAACTCAGCAGTTATACTCACAGTTTACAAAGAAAGAATACAGATTTAAATCAAAAAGTGTAAAAGGCACATGAGCCAGGGTCTAGGAGACAGCAGGCACAAGCTTCTGGTTATCCCCATGGAGTCCTGTGGACAGCTCTTAATTCCCCCGGCAATGGTATGTAACAACAAACATAGTACACTGTCAACGGGGAAGCTTACTTGAGTCTTAATATCCAGAGTTCTCACTGGGGGTTGGCCACTGTATTAGTTGCCTATGGCAAAACACCACAGATGCGGCGGTTTAAACAACAGAAATTTATTTTCTCACAGTTCCGGAGACTGGAAGTCTGATCAAGGGGCCAGGAGGGTTGGTTCCTTCTGAGGCCTCTCTCCTTGGCTTGCTGATGGCTTTCTTATCCCTGTGTCTTCACAGCATCTTCCCCCTGCACACACATGTCTGTGTCCTAATTTCCTCTTCTTATAAGGACACCAGTCACATAGAATTCAGACCCACCCTAAATACTTCATTTTTATTTAATCACCTGTTTAAAGGCTTTATCTCCAAATACAGTCACATTCTGAGGTCCTGTGACTTCAACATGGGAATTTGGGGCAGGGGGACACAATTCAGCCACATAGACATAGATGACCACCCATGTGGCTCACCTTGGTTACTGTCTCTAACTCCTCTATAAATCATGCTATTAGCATAACTCTCTGCCATGGCCCCCAGGTATACAAAGATATCCCAAGGGCTTAGAAACTATCTCCTAGGAGCCAGTCAAGGCCCAAACCTTTCTTTGGAACATGCAGGAGTGCCTAGAGACCCAGGAGGGAGGAGGGAGGAGCTAAGGAATGACATGGGGTCTTTGCCTTGCCCTGCCTACCCCAGGCCACTTGTTCCTACCTGACCAGCCACCCCTCTCCAGGCTTTCCCACTTCCTTTTGGATAACCAGCATCTATGAGGCCCTAATGGCCATACAAGAACCCCCAGCTGGACACCAGAGCAGCTCTTGGCATGGCTGCAGGTGACCTGTTGCTAAATGAGTCCTGGAGCCTGGAACCCGGGACCTGGCAGGCATCTGGCCAGCAGGAAAGCCCAGCAGGTCTGCATCTGATAAAGAGGGCACTGTGGGGATAAGTGGTCACCCTGCTGCTCTTCAGCTTCAGCTCCACAGCTTCTGGCTGGGCTTTCCCAAGGGCCACTGGGAGGCTCTGGTCAAGATATGCTGCCCTGCTAACTGCCTGTCAAGCAATATCACACCACACCTCAGGAGGCTACCTCATGGTGATCCAACCACCTCTATCCTTCCAGCAGCTCGATGCTGCCCCAGTGGACATCTCTGGGCAGCCACCCCTGCCCTGGTTCCTCCAAGGACTGACTCCTGACCAAGGAGGCCTACGCAGCCTGTGGCATGACTCTCCTAACCCTAGAAGAGGCAGATAAGCCTCAGGCACAGGGACAACTGGGAACGACAGCAGGAGGTGGAAACTGGGGGGCTGATCCCCATAACCTTTTTCACCTTCCATTCTCTGAGAACTAATGACCCTGAGAGGTGGCAGACAGGAAATTTAGCCCACAGACATATGCCCCACCTCCACCCCCTCTCCCCCACAACCTTGATATCACGGGAGTTAGTCTTCCTTTTGGCAAGATAAGGAAACTAAGGTATAGAAAGAATGTCTGCATTTGGGGTCCCCCAGAAGCCAACCCTGAGATAAAGATTCAAGTGCACATAATTTATTGAGAAGTGATCCAGAAAATGCTGAAAGTGGTGTGGAAAAGTGAGACAGAGAAGGGGAAAAAAATTGGTAAAGTATGCATTAATGTGCAAGTTTCCACTGTGGGCAGCTGGAACTGCCTATAAAGACCTCTGGGGTTCAGTGTGGAATCTCAGTCATTCCACACAAGGGGTGAAGAAGCTGAGTTACTTATCCACCAAATCCCATTGTCTTCCACAGAGGTACAGAGCTCTGTTCAAAACTGGCTAGCCCCTTCTACCTGCATTTATTTCTTCTTTCAACAAATCCTCATATATACTGGGGGCTAATTTATCTATCAGGCACTGTAAGCACAGAACATCAGACGTACAGCTAGTGAGAACGTTTGAGGAAAAAAAAAACATACACACATACTCGCACACAGGCTCCACAATCCAAACAGCAACTACCAAAATCCAGATGAATAATAGTACAATGCCACTAAGTGAGAAATTTGGCATTCCTAACCATTTCATGATATATAGTTTTAGATCATTTGTTCTCACTTATGAAGAATTTGATTGCTGAAAAAAAATCATAGACAATTATGAATTATATGAGCCACATGTAGCCAAATAAATGCAAAAAAAAGTACAGAAACCCTGCCAAAAGGTTTATCAAAAAATAATAAATATTGATGTGACACATGACTACTTTTTAATCATTTGATATGTGTGGATCGAAGAGCTGCTCTTATCCTCATGTCAGCCTCCAGCTCCTCTAAGGTTCTGGGGCACCCCAATGAACCCTAGTCCTGTATTCCTGTCTTGGACTTGTGAAGAGGTGTTGTCCTGACTCCTGACCTCTCTCTTCATTGTCAACAGCTACCTCAAAGACACCAGCAACTCACCTTCTCTTCATTTTCATCATCCAAGGAAAATGAAGAGAGCCTCAGAGACTTGTGGGACACTAGTAAACATACCAACATATGCATAATGGGAGTCCAAGACAGAGAGAAAAGAAAGGGACAGAAAGAAGAGTTGAAGAAATAATGGCTAAAAAAACTTCCCAACATTGATGAAAGACATGAATCTATACATTCAAGAATCTCAGGAACTCCAAGAATAAACACAGAGATCTACACTGAGACATTATAAACAAACACACATCCTCTGTCAAGGCCTCTTGGCTATCCTATCCTGTCCAGGGCTTCATCACCTGGCACCTGATTTCCCACGTGAACATTCAGCAGTGAACAAGACAGAGATGCATCTGGCGAAGCCCCAGGTCTAGACAAGGAAGCAGATAAACTAGAACCAATTAGTGGAACCATTAAGCATTAGCTGGCAAGTCTTCGCAAAAGTGAAATACAATGACATAATCATGGCTCTATGATGATGTCAAGGAGGGCCTCCCAAGGTGGTGCCTTTGGGACTAAAGAGTGAGAAAGAGGCAGCTTCAGAAGAACCAGGGCTTCTGAGGCAGAAGGAAGTGCATCTGAAAAGGGCCTAGGGCAGGAACTGTTTGATGTGAAGGAAGTCCTGAGAGGAGGCCAGGGTGAGCACTGGGGACAACGAAGGAGATGAAGCCAGAAGTCTTGTAGGGACTGGATTTTATTTGTGGGAGTCATGAGAAGACTGTTCTGCAGGGGTGTACCATGATCTGATTTCAGCTTTGTAAGTCCACTCTGGGTGCCACGTAGAGAATGGAATGTAGGGGTGAGGCAGGTTAAATTTTCCAAGATGGCCACAACAATATCTCTCATCCCACATCCTCTTGCACAAGGTCATCTTGACATACTGCCCACTGAGAGAGGTGGGTCTATGTCCCCCTCCTTTTGAATCTGGTGCCAGAAGTGACACAGTGTGACACCCTAGGGTGGGTTGAAAAAGGTAATGCAGCTCTGACTTGTTTACTTTTGGAGTTGTGGATGACTATAAGAAGGTCGACTACCTGCTGGAAGGAGAGGCCCCTGTGGGGCCACAGCTGGCATCAATTGCAAGACCTGTGAGTGAACATGCCTCCAGATGACTCGGGCCTACGTTTGTTGTGTCACCTCTAAACCTCTAAGTCCTTCCAACTGAGGAACAGAGACAATCAATATAAGCTCTGCTCTGCCCAAACTCCTGAACCACAGCATCTGTGAGCATTATGCAATGACCATTTTACACCACTGAGTTTGGGATAGTAGTACCGGGAATAAGAGGGGCGGGGGGTGGAGGAGGAAGGTAACGGAGTGACATCAGGTAGACTAAGGAAGAAGAGGCACCATCGAAACGAACCATGCAGGGCTTGAACCAGCTTAGAGCGGTAGATGAGGGAGATGAGAACGGATACATACAGGATGCGTTTTGGAGATAAAGCCAAGAGAACTCACGATCATCAGGGAAGAGAGAGAAAGGGGGAGGACGAGGGCTGCACCACCATGCGAGTTGGAGCCCAGGAAGGCAGCCCAGAGCCCCTTTCCCTCCCCTCCCCGCCTAGGCGACTACATCTCCCAGCATCGCTCGCTCAGGCCGCGGAAAGGGGGGAAAAAAAGTTTGGGCCAAGCATTCCCGGAATGCGCTTCCTGGTGGCGCGGGGCTGGCGGGCGGGCGGACGGGGCGACCCGGGCGGGGCGGGCGAGGGGCGGTGCAGCCGGACCGGGGGCGCGCACTCGGCGGGGCCGGGGCCCCAGCATGGCCGAGCCGCTGCTCAGGAAAACCTTCTCCCGCCTTCGGGGCCGGGAGAAACTTCCCCGGAAAAAGTCCGAGGCGAAGGAGCGCGGTAAGTGAGGCGGGCAGCGGAGGAGGGGGCGCCGAGCCCCGCCCAGCCTGGGAGGGCGTCCCGGAGCCCCCAGGAGGGTTGGCTGGGAGGACAGAGGGAGACCTTCGGAGCCCCCTTACAGGCTGAGGTGGGGTCCAGGGGATAGTCAGGGGTCCTGGAAGGAAGGGACTAGCGGGGAGAGGGGCGCGGACCGTTATGTGCGCCTGGCCCAGGATGCCAGCGCTGCGGGCTCCTTGGGAGGCCCCGGAGGGGGCCTCGCCTCTGACAGGAAGTGGGGCCGAGACGCTGCGCCTGGAGAGTGGAAGGAGGAGGAGCTGGGAGACCAGGACACTGGGGCCCAGTCAGGCCAGGCAGAGGGCACCCAGAGCCCAGGAGACCAGGATAGGCGAAGGGGGGTGCACATCTGCAGGAGGGAGAGACCTGGCACAGCAATCATAGTAGGCACCCTGCATTCCCCTCTCACCTATTAACCAGTGACTGCAGCTGCATACGCCTTAAGCAGCCCCAAGAAACTGTCCCCTTGATACGCGTGAGGAAACTGAGGCACGGAGCAGTTGTGTAATTTGCCCAGGGCTAGTAAAGTGACTTAAACAGCTCTTTGGAATGGGCTCCTAATAGAGACCCGAGAGAGAGTCCTGGAGGGTGAAAATCCGAGATGAACAGAGTAGGTAATCTGCAGGCAAGCAAGACTAGAATTTAAAGTAAAGGGCGCTGCCTCGGGCAGGAAGTCCCCAGAAGGAAGGAGTTAAGGGAGGGATGCCAATGACTCCTGATTCTGAACTCTCCCCACCCACCCCACCCCCGCCCCAGCCCTTCCCAAAGATTCCCAGAGTAAAGATACAGGACCGGGTGCCCACGCACAAACACACACAGGAAACAGCCTAGGATGTCAGAGGAGAGGAAAGAGCAAAGGGGAGGCGCCAAGGCATAGACGATGAGGCTCTGGTCTGGACCAAGAGATGGCCCACTCCAGATTAGGGGCAGAGTTTGGAAGACAGGTGGGCAGGAGTTGGGGGAGGAAAGCAGGGGAGAGAAGGGGTAACATGCTGCAAGAAGGGAGAACCATGCACTCACTGTCAAGCCTGCTCCTGTCTTCTGGGCAAGCAAACCAGCGTCCACCCTGCACTGTGTGCTCGACCATCACACAGAGACATAGGATGCACTTCCCACACCAAGTTCCCTGAAGCCCCTCTGGAAAGGGCATCAAATCCCCCCATGTCACAGGACAACAGTGAGGCTTAGAGATGGGAAGCAATTTGTTCCAATTACAAGGAACAGGAGGAGCAGAAGCGCTTGCCAGGGTTAATGAGAGGGATGGGGACTCAGAGCCAGGAACACAGGGTCCCTGCCTGGAGAAACCCCAGTGGCCCCCTGATGCTGGAGGCAGAGAGATATTAGGGACTAAGATGGGGTGGGCTGTAAGTTGGCAACCAATCCCATTCCAAAGAAATACCTCAGCCCTTGCTGGAGAAAGTGCCTGGGTGGGGGCTGCTGGGGAAAAGGGGTACTGTGTCTCACTCTCTTGCTCTCCAGGCCACCCAGCCCAGCACCCGGAGCACAGCACTAAAGAGCCAGAGCCCCAGGGCCCTGAAAGAGTACAGGCTGGAGCAGAGGGGCCCCCCAGCCCTGAGGCATCTCGCAGTCCCTCATGGGGGGCTTACCTGCAGAGCCTGGAGCCCAGCAGCCGAAGATGGGTGCTAGGTGGGGCCAAGCAACCAGAGGAGGCCACTTTGGGGCCTGGTGCACCGGGCAGCAGTGAGCCTGCCGGCGAAATCTGGTACAACCCCATCCCTGAGGAGGATCCCAAACCCCTGGCACCTGAGCCCCCAGAGCCACAGCCAGGTTTGGCTGAGCCAGAGGGCCCAGCCCTGCAAGGTGAGCACAAGTCTCATCCACCCCCACACAGGGTCCCCCAAAATGACCACAGGCTTCAGCTTCATCCCAAGCCCAGGTTTCTGAACACTGAAGTATGCTGTTGTCCCACAGGTGTGGCCCCTGCCAGCCTCTCAACCAAAGCCTCACGCACCAAGTCCCCGGGCCCTGCCAGGCGCCTGTCCATGAAAATGAAGAAGCTGCCGGAGCTACGGCGCCGCCTGAGCCTGCGGGGCACCCGGGCTGGCCGCGACCGTGAGAGGGCTGCTCCAGAGGGGTCTGTCATCTGCCGTTACCATCTGGACAGCAGCGTGGGTACCTCTGGGCGGGAAGCCATGGCCGGGAGCTCGAGGGGCCCTTGGGCTCGGTACCTCAGTGATGGTGACTCACCAGAACGCCCAGCGTGTCCCCCCTCACCCACTGCCTTCCAGCCCTACGAGGTGGGCCTATCAGCCCGGGCACCTCCCGCCGCACTGTGGGGCCGCCTCAGCCTGCATCTGTACGGGCTGGGGGGGCTGCGGCCAACACCTGGGGCTACCCCAAGAGACCTCTGCTGCCTGCTGCAGGTGGATGGGGTGGCCCGGGCCCGCACGGGGCCACTGCGCGGGGGGCCGGACTTCCTGCAACTGGACCACACCTTCCACCTGGAACTCGAGGCTGCCCGGCTACTGCGGGCCCTTGTTCTGGCATGGGATCCCGGTGTGCGTCGGCACCGGCCCTGCGCCCAGGGCATCGTGCTGCTGCCAACGGTTTTCCGAGGTAGGATGCATGGCTGTGGGCGGAGGTGCAGTAGGTCACAGAAATCAGCCCTTTCCCCAGAGTGCCCAGGGCTCCAAGCCCAGGGTGGCGGTTTGGCTTGGAGTAAAAGGCCGGTAAAAGGGTAGAACCCACTCAGGTTCCCTTGTGTCTTCAGGGTGCCAGGCCCAGCAGCTGGCTGTACAACTAGAGCCTCAGGGGCTGTTGTATGCCAAGCTGACCCTGTCAGAGCAGCGGGAAGCACCGGACACAGCTGAACCCCGCGTCTTCGGGCTACCCTTGCCACTGCTGGTAGAGCGGGAACAGCCCCCAGGCCAGGTGCCCCTCATCATCCAGAAGTGTGTTGGGCAGATCGAGCGCCGAGGGCTGAGGGTGAGCCCCTCAACCCACCCCAGCTGGACCCCAGACCTCAAACCCACCTCCCAGGACACCCTGTGTACAGAGGCCAGGCCTTTCCCCTGACCCTGCCTGAGACACTCGCAGCTCCAATCCCAGCCTAGACAACAGCAAGAGGCACCCCTAGACCATAGCACCTACCCAAGAACCCATGGGTCATCTACCCATTTAGTGACACAGGATCCCGTCCCTTCTGGAGCTCAGAATCTGTTGAGGGGAAAGTTATGACTCCAATAATAACTCACAAATGTAAAACTGTAGCTGGTACAAGAGTGAGGAAGCTGAGAGCTTAAAGCAGGACTTCACCTACTGGTTGTGGTAGTCAAGGAAGGCCTCCTGGAGGAAGTGACAAGTGAGCTGAGGAGTCAAGACCAGTGATCCAAGCAGAGGGTTTATAGGGCCAGGTTGTCCAGGCAGCTGGGTGGAGACAGGTGTCAGAGGAGCAGGAAGGCAGCTGGTGAGGCTACAGCTAGCCCCCAACATCTCAGCCCACTGCCCCCATCGCCCAGACCTCCAGCTCTCAACCCACTAGGCCCTGATCAGTCTGTGGCCCCAGCAAGAAGACATCCCCTCTCTGCTCCCACATCCAGGTAGTGGGGCTATACCGCCTGTGCGGCTCAGCAGCTGTGAAGAAAGAGCTTCGGGATGCCTTTGAACGAGACAGTGCAGCTGTGTGCCTCTCTGAGGACCTGTACCCAGATATCAATGTGATCACTGGTCAGCATGCCCAGTCCCTCCACCACCTGCTCCCCATTCAACCCTCACCTCAAGGCAGTCCCTACAGTCCTTCTGGGACCTCGCCTCTTCTGTCTGGCCTTGTTTTCACCTTCCTGCACCTGTCCTCCTCCTCTTCCCCCCTCTCAGCCCCAGCTGACCCCTCCAGCCTTGGAAGCCAGGGGTGCCCTGACCAGAGTGGGCCCTGTGTCCACAGGCATCCTCAAGGATTATCTTCGAGAGTTGCCCACCCCACTCATCACCCAGCCCCTCTATCAAGTGGTGCTGGAGGCCATGGCCCAAGGGCCCCCAAGCAGGGCCCCCCTCAGCACTGACGGTACCCGTGGGCTCCTCAGCTGCCTACCAGATGTGGAGAGGGTGAGTTGGGCCTGGTGGGAATGGGTGGAACAGGGAATGGACTGACATTAGTAGAACATTTCATCCATGCCTGGATGGGCAATGGCCATCATCTTGTGGCACCATCAATCTTAGAAAGTAGGTGCTATTAGTATCCCCACTTCATAGCTGTGGAAACTAAGGCCCAAAGCAGTAGAATGAGTTACCCAAGGTAGAACAGCCAGTATATATCAAAAACACAGTGAATACAGGTTTGTCAATCTATCACAAGGACGGTTTCTGGCAATGGGATCCTGGACAAATCCTGATGCTCTCTGTGCTTCAATACCTTCATCTGTATAATGGAATTAATACCAGCCCTGCCTAACACAGGAATAGGTTGAAGTCCAAGATTTGCCATTCCAAACCTGTTACCTTTGGTCTCCCCTTCAGGAAAATGTAATCTAATACTAATACCTAACGGTTAAGTCTTAGCTTGGCCATCTCCCAGCTAGGGGACCTTGAATCTCAGCTTCCCCATTCTGAGTTGCCTTAGTCTCCCTCAGGTGCGACAGTGGGCTGGCTTTGCCCCCATCATGCCCTCCCAACTCTCTTTTCTCAGGCCACTCTGACGCTTCTCCTGGACCACCTGCGCCTGGTCTCTTCATTCCATGCCCACAACCGCATGACCGCGCAGAACTTGGCTGTATGTTTCGGTCCAGTGCTGCTGCCGGCGCGCCAGGCCCCCTCCAGTCCCCGCATCCGCAGCTCTGGCCCGGGACTTGCCAACGCAGTGGATTTCAAGCGCCACATCGAGGTGCTGCATTACCTGCTGCAGGCCTGGCCAGGTGAGTTCTTTCGCCCGCGCTGCCAATCCGAGACAGGCCGCTGCGGCGTTGCTTTCCCGGGAGGCCAATTAGTCTCGAATTTCAAGTAAGCCACGCCCCCTTATTAGAGTAAATCGGTACCTGGTTGCCTCAGCAACCACTTTAGATCCAACCAATCCATGCTTGATGCGGCCAGAGGCCCTGCCTCTCGGCACGCCAATCAAAACCGGCTCAGCCAATGAAATCGTGATCCGGTCGAGGGCTACCAGAGCAGTCAGAGGCCTGATCATCACCGCTGCGCGTGATGTCACCATTAGCCCTACCTCTCCTGCAGATCCCCGCAGGTCCCCAGAGGCTCCAGACCACGCCCCGTACCTGCGGCCCAAACGACAGCCTTCGCTGCACTTGCCGCTGGCGGACCCGGAAGTGGTGACTCGGCCCCGCGGCCGGGGAGGTCCCGAGAGCCCTCCGAGCAACCGCTATGCCGGCGACTGGAGCGTTTGCGGGAGGGACTTCCTGCCCTGTGGGCGGGACTTTCTGTCCGGGCCGGACTACGACCATGTGACGGGCAGCGACAGCGACGAGGATGAGGAAGCCGCCGAGCCGCGGGGCGCCGCTGACTTCGAGGACGACTTCGAAGCGCCTTTCAACCCGCACCTGAACCTCAAAGACTTTGACGCCCTCATTCTGGACCTAGAGAGAGAGCTCTCCAAACAGATCAACGTGTGCCTCTGAGCCAGGCCGGGCGGGACCCAGTTAAGGGCTGGGCTCTTGGTTGCTAAGCGGGTGCCCTCATGACCGGGATAGCTTCTTGTGGGAGAGTTGCCTGGCGAGTAGCCAGCCACCCGGATGTTGTGAACCATTTCTTGTTTCCAGTGCTAAATATTTGGGCACTGATTCCCAAAGCCAGTGACTGGGGATTTGGCGGACCAACTGTTGTGGCCATTTTTTCTGAGTACCATGGGCTTCTCCCGCTTGCTGAGCTGGCCTCTCTTGCCTCCCCTTGTCCAAGTTACTGTGTGCATCAGCCCAGATTGGTGACACACCCTCCGTCAGTTCTCTTGCTGCTGCCAACCAAATCAGTATTAGCTTTGATAAGCAGTGCACTCCGCTTTTCCCTCAGAGGGCCCTAGGACTATCAGGAGGTGCTCTTTGGGGCAGCCCCTATCCTGTGCTCCAGCTGAATGGGGACAGCCTCAGGCTTACAGAAAAAGTTTCTTTTCCAGGGAAAATCCCACAATTGTCTCAAACCAGCTAACAGATATAGCTGAGTCTGGCCTTTCCCCTTCCCAATTCTTCCCATCCTTGAAAAAAATGAGCACTTATAAGTCCTCCCTTTTGGAGGGGCCCCACCTGAAGTGTCAGGCTGGGGGCACTTTGGTACGGAATATATTTATTGCTTGTGTGTGCGTGTGTGGACAGGTGTGCATGGACACATCTGGAGTTGGAATGTGGGGCTCTTTCAGGGACCATGAAGCAGGGAGAGGGTTCACAATGCCAAGGACGCTGAACTCCCTAGTAGTGGTGCCTCAGTGGGTCCCAGAGTTCCAGTGGGAGAGTAAGGTCCCCTCCTGTCTCCCAGCTCTTTCCTTCATTTCCATCTTTGTGGACAATAAATCAACATGCACAGGTTCTGGGATGCATCCTTAAGCCCACATGGACCAGAGGTGGTTTATTCAGCATGTGAGAGAAAGGACACAATTGGACCCACAGAGAAAAAGGCCCGAGAGCTCTCCAGGACTGCCAGGGAGCCTCTCTAAGCTCTGACCCCCTCCAGCCCCTGCCTGTCCCCAGGGAGGGTTCTAGGGTCACTGAACCTCATGGGATAGGCCCAGGGCGGGCAAGGATGACTCCAAACCAGCTAGATACAATCCAGGAGTATGAAGGCACTCACAAGGCCCTACATGGCAATAGAGCCATCACGAAAGTCCGTCCTACCAATGAGGATGTTAACCACGACTGGGTGACCGTCTCGGCACTGCTGCTGGGCGTCACGCAGCACCTTGACCACCTGATCCTCATTCTCCCGTGAGAGCAGCAAGCCCTGGGCTCCCAGACCCATGGCTGCCTTGTGATAATCTAAAAGGGGAGGTTAAGTTAGATGGTGGCAGGGACCTAGCCCACCATGCAGCAAGCCCAAGAAACAAACGCAGCAGGGCTGAGAATAGCTTCTTCCCCCACCCTCCCCATGCTGCCTAGGCCTCTCACCAGTGTAGGCCAGGCCACAGGCCACATTGCTGCCCAGACAGGGCACCTGCTCCCGAGAAATCTGAGTCCAACCAGCATCATTCCCTATCAAGGCCATCACTGGGATCTGCAGGGAGAGGATGAGGCCAGCTGTGGCATTCAGCACCATGTTTGGCCATCCAGAGACAGAGAGACAGGACCTGCCAGACAGAAGCAACTCCCTCCCCAGCCCAATCCCTGATGGGGCCCTGATGACACCTCCCAGAATCCCAGGCTTCCCCTGAGGCAGCCCAATCACCTTGTGTCTGACGAAGGTGTCAAATTCAATGAGGCTGTACCCAAAAGCTCCATCCCCAAATAGACACCAGACCTGAGAAGAGACAGGAGATGGTTGGGGTGGTTCATGGCCCAGAAAGCAGCAGGCCTCCTGCCTCCAGTGCCCTAACTCACCTCAGCATCTGGCCGGCACAGTTTGGCCCCAAGTGCAAATCCTGCACCAACCCCCAGAGTTCCAAAGGCCCCTACAAGAACCAAGAGCAGGTGGCTATTAAAGGACCTAAATGGTACAAGCTACCCCAGACATAGGCCCTTCCTTACCAGGATCAAGCCAGCAGAGGGGGCCCCGGGGCCGCACCAGGTAGGCAGCAGTGCCTACGAAGTCCCCACCATCCATCACCAGAATCGAGTTGTCGGGCAGAGTTTCCTCCACCAGCTGCAGCACCCGCACTGGATTCAGGTGCTGGGTTACAGGCATCACTGCCTTCTCCCTTCAATAGAGCAGTGCAAGTCAGCAGGGCCAGCAGCAGAAACTGTCAGGAACCTTCCACCCACCATGTCCACTCCACTGGCCCCCACCAAAAGGACTGCTCCTTCTTTTGGTCAGCTTGCCGAAGCTCCTCTGCCCAATCTGAGGCCCATGTCTGGCCCTGAAGGCCCTCTTCCAGCTTCATCATGAAGGACCCCACGTCTCCTAGGGAAGAAAGAGGGCACAGACGCAGGGAGGTAGCCTCCAGCAATTCCAGCACCAGAGGCCCAAAGACAGCAGGAAGCCAACAGCAGCACTAGAACAGGAAGCAAGAAGGCAGGCCAGGGGTGCTCCTAGGGAAAACAGGCAAAACATACCCCAGGGCTTGTCAGAATCAGGTTAGGGTACCCCTGGGGTGAGAGGGAGGGCAAGCCCAGAGAAACAAAGTTTAAGAAGCACAAAGACCATTAGAAATCCTAGCCAACCTCATCACCTGCCTCCCGATCACACCCCAGATCACACATATCACTAAAAACACGTCCATCTGCCTAGCATGTCTCTACAGCCCAGGCATGTAAAGTGCTTTTGGAGTGAACAAATAAATGAGCTGGTGATGATGTACTTTTCATAACCTCCATTCAGAAATGATCACCTAGAGGTTCAGGGAAGTTGAGTTTCTATTCCCCATCTATCCCTGCCTCAGGCCTTGTCGTTTCCAACCCGCACCTGTTTAACACTCTTTGCCACTGCCTGGTCCCCTCCAAGTCACTGACCACCAGCTACTACACTGGACATTCCCAAACATAAATGCAATGGTACCACTTCTCTGCTTAACACAAGAGTTCTGTTACCTACACTATGAGGAAGTCAACATACTTGGAACTATGGACAAAGCAGAGCACAGGAAGTCCTTGAGAGGAGACCAAACAGGAGCAGAGGAGTTATGACAGGACAACAGAGGCCTCAGGGGCCAAGGAGTAAGCTCCTAGGAGCAGTGGGCATGGGAGGCTTTGCAGCCAGGGGACATGATCACATGCATAGTCTCAGGCTTTCCCTATAGTGTACACTCACCATTTGTTCATCCAGAAGCACCCATCAGTCTGAGCGCCAAATATTTAACTCTGGACAACTGTGTGCTCCCTGGGACAGGGTCTAAAACTTGATCAGCAACACCCAGCACAAGCCAGCTGCAGCTGAGGCCAGGAGAGGGCCCAAGATGAGCATGGTGGGGCAAGCAGGGCACTGGGGGCTTACCCTGCACTGCCTCCTGAGGCTTCCAGAACATGTCCGAATTGATCAACATCTCCTTCCGGTTACGGTTGACAATGATGATCTTGCTGCTACGACTCAGGACACGGCCATAGGACAGGCGGAAGTCACACACAATTCCTGGGGTGGGGGACAAGGGGACAGTGGACACAGGGCCAATATCCTGGGGAATGCCCTCTGTAGCAGACTGAATGCAAAAGGTTCCCATTTTCACCTCTCCCTGGACCCTTGCCACCTACAGTGACTTTGCAGCTCCCCAGCCCTTAAATCTGGGCTGACCTCAGGATGTGCTTTGACCAGCAAAATGTGTCAGGAGTGCTGGCCTGTGTCCTGAGACCAGGCTTCAAGAAGCCTTGCAGTTTCCATTCTCTCTCAACCTTGCTCGCCAAGACCTACATGTTTCTCATCCTGCAAGTGAAGCAGCCCAGGCCGGGATGATGATAAACACAGAGGAGGAGGCAGGAAAGAGTGAGAGAATTCAGAATCCCAGCTGAGGCCATTCTAGCCCCACTACAGCCAGCCAACTCCCAAATATCTAAGCCAGCCCAACCTGGGCCAGCACAGCTGCCCTCCTGCCTCGCCGACTGCTGACTCCTGAATGAGCCCTGCCAAAACCAGATCCCACCTCACCTGTTGATGAGCCTTGAGAAATAACAAGTGTATTTTAAGCCACTGAGTTGGGAATGGTTAATATACAAGAGATAACCGGTACAATTATTATGTGTCTGGCAAACTTTAATGTACTTTATGTGAAAATGTATATGCTGTATGTGTACGTGCTATGTAGTGTATGCAAATGGAAATGCTACGTAGAAAGTCCTGCAGGGCACCAGTATCTGTGTCCTCCTTTGTACAAAGTTGGGTCTCACCACACAACTGTAACTTGGCAAGAATTCACCTGTATTTCAAATTCAGGGTTCTTCAAAACCCTTGAAAGGGGAAGGTTTGGGCCAGGGGTAAGAGGGTGGATGACTAGGAGGATGGAGTGCCAGTGAGGACCAGACTAGGAGGGGTAGGGGTCATGTAGTGACAGGGGTCCTGGAGGGAGGAAAATGGAAGGGTGGGGAGGGGTCAGAGACCCACCTGCCAGGAGGACAACATCAGCCTTCTTCAGGGCAGCGCTGCGATTCTGCCGGATGTGGAGGGGGTGCCTGCGGCCCAGCAGCCCCCGTGCCATCCCGCCAAGAAAGCAGGGGACACCCAAGGTCTCCACAGCAGCCCTGTGGGTCAAGATAAAACAGAGGTTGAGTGTGGCCAAGGGCCTTCCCATCCCCAAAGGGCACCAGAGGACTAGAAACCAGGAATGTGATTGTAAAGGCAGGGCTGAGGCTTCTCACCGAAGCTTGTCGGCAGGTGTTGGAGGCAGCAGGGCCTGGCTCCCCAGCACCAGAAGGGGCCTTCTGGCCCGGCTCAAGATCTCCACACAGCGCTGAACCTGGGGTGAGAGGTGAGGCTCAAAGAGCCAACCCTGAGTCACCATCAGCCCCCAAGATCAAGACCGCAGTACAGACTCAGGGAGAGGCCATGCTGCCAGGTAGGGGTCCTTGGCCAAGGATGAGAAGCAATTCACCTGCTGGGGGGATGCCTGGGGGATGTCCAGAGGCAGGGGCCCCTCACACTGAGGCTCCCAGGCTCCTGCAAAGAGGTTGGCCAGGTGATTATCTAAGTACCTGCAAAGAGGAGAAAAAGGGGTGCTTATCAGAATTCACTACTGGGGTTCCAGGAGCTTGAGAAGGAGGGGGTCAGGAGGAAGCAGGACAGGCACAGGATGGTCAACCAACAGCCCAGGGACAGAAAAACCTCAGTGGCCAAATCTCTAGTGGCCTGTTCCCCCTCAGAAGCTGCTGGTGACCATTCCAACCTGACACAGACCCTCAGAAACAAGTGGCCCTGGAGTCAAGTGCCTGGATCAGGACCCTAGTTGCAGAGTCAGGTAGAGGTGGCTCTGCCACTACTTAGCTGTGTGACTTTGGGCAAGGCACTTAACTTTTCTGAGTACTCTGATCTGTAAAATATAAAAGGGAACATCCCAAGGTTCAGTGACCTAACCATTAAGGATAGAAAGTCAGTGGAAGCTACTAACGTAACTCTTTTTCTGGCTTCCCGCATCCTGTTCTCTGTCTCCTTATTGAGTCACAGGGCCCCAACTTTCCCTGAGGCCCCAGGCAGAGCTTTGAAGACACAGAGATAAATCATGCTCAGCTCTGCCTTCAAGAATACCCAATGCAGCCAAAGACAGGTATATGGGAGTTGGTAAGAAGCAACTGGAACCAGAAGCTTCTATTTTTCTTTGAAGGATGCATCAAGATTGCAGAGAATGAGAAGAGGTCAAGGGAGGAACCATGCAGACCCCAACATAGAAAGAAAAGGCAAGGGAAGAGCCAGCCTTGCAGGGGGCTGAGGAGGAAAGCCTGAGAGAGAGGAGGAGAACAAGGAGGTGAGGGGACAGGGAGGCCTAGGAGCAGAGGCTTTAATGGTCACAGAACAAAACTGCTTGAAAACTCTGCCTCCCAGACAAGGTTACAGACCACTTCTTAAATGTTAGGACCCCTAAACACCCTTCTCTATTTTTTCTGGTTTCCTAACCATATTGAAGGAAGGATGGGCGACAACTTGCCTTACATTTGACATGACAATGGACTCAGCCCTGTTCTTATTAACCCTTATGATGATAATGGTTAATTCTTTTATACATCAGCATGTGCACTATCAGAACAGTCTCATCTATTTTTCACAGAACCTTAGTCTAGAGAGAAAAGCTGGAGATGTTCATCGCAATATATGTAAATCAAATCATGCTGTATACCTTAAACTTACACAATGCTGTCAACTATATCTCAATAAAAATGGAAAAAGGTCTAATTATTTGCTCAACACACAGCTAATTAGCAGCAGTCCTGGGATTCATTTCATTCATTAGAGATGACACATAGCTCTTTGGGTAAAGCACTGAAGACTCCTCCACACTGAATCTCCATGTGCCATTTACAACCTGGATGACTTCATCCAAGTCATTTGGTAATAATATCTTACCGTGTTAACTCAAAGCGTTGTTATAAAAGACACAGAGTAAAACTGTTACTCTGTGAGCTGGCCCTGAAGGTACATCTCATGCCCAGGGTGCAGGGACCTGTCTGTCTTGTTCACGGATGTTCCCCCATGCCCATCCTGGAACCTGGCACATAGCAGCACTTGATAAATATATGCAGGAGGACTGGAAAAAGGAGGAGCAAGGATAGGTAAAGGGAAGGGATGAGGGGGAAGGAGGAGGAGGAGAAAACTGATTCTCCCTCCTGGCCCTGTTTCAGCCAGGCCCACCTTAGCAGTGACCAAAAGTGGACCCTTTTGCATATGTCCACTAAGGCTGTGCACCTACCTGGACCCCTTTATATCAACTCAACTGAGGTAGTGCTCCTCAAACTCACAGCTCTTTCAGGAAAAACTCTGGGCTTGTCCCAAGCCAGCCCCATTGCCCTGCTCTCTCCAAGATCCTGGCCACTTGTGACTCATAGCCCCAGAGTGAGCTGTGCCCATGTCACAAGCCTGTGTCCCCTTCTCCAGGCACTGGAGATCCATCCACATCCCTGCATCCCACAGCCACCACCCAGATCCAGGACACCATTACCTCTCATCCCAGGGACTATCACACCTCTTCCCCAGCTTCCCAACTTCCACCCAACCCCACAGTCCATTCTCCAGCAGCAACCACAGGGAATGTAATAAAAACCTGAATCAGGGTATTCCACACCTCTGCCTAAGACCTTGCAATGCTTCTCAACAGATCTCAGATTAAAAATAAAACCCCAGGCTCTCCCAGTGGGCCCTGCTAGCTGCTCTGAGCTCAGCACCTGCCCCTCTCCTCTTTGCTCACCTGCTTCTGCCACAAGGGCCACCTTGCTTTCCCAACCCACCAAGTTCATTCCTGCCTCAGGACCTTTGCATATGCTATTCCTTTCACCTGAAATGTTCATCCCATGGTTGGCCCCTCTCAAATGATGTGCAAATCAATAAATGAGAAAAAAAGGGACAGGTACTGGCAAGAAGTTGCAAGGGAAGGCAGGGGAAGGAGGAGGGCACAATGGGAGTGGGGCTACTTACCAGGAGACTACTCGACCCATGATATCCTTGGGTTGCTTGGTTGATACCACCTCCTTCTGGACCATGAAATAAGGGTACAGCACGTCAATGGGCAGCTCCACAAACACTGGGCCTGCAGGGACAGGGAAGACGCTGAGTCTACTGTGCCTCCTTAGCCCCCAGACCTTAGGGCCTGACCACTGTCCAGCCCCAAACCACCTACCCGGGGTGCCTGACTGAGCAGCAGCCATTGCGGCCCTCAGGGTGGGCATGATGTCCCGCACCCTCTTCACAGAAGCACAGAACTTGCAGAGTGGCCGGAACAAGGACATCTGATCAATGGCCTGGAGCGCACCCCGGTTCTGGCAGAGATGATTCCAGAGGAATTACCATGTGAGTCCTTCAAGCTATCCTGGAGCCCCCACCACCCTCCTGAGCACAGGGTACCTGCAGCAGAGTACTGGCAGCGCCACCTAGAAGCAGGACTGGGGACTGGGCTATCTGGGCATTCTTCACTGCTGTTATTGTGTTGGTGAGGCCAGGGCCTGCTGTCACCGCCGCCACACCCACCGTCCCTGGAACACAGGTTGTCACCCTCTGCGTTGATGCCCTAAAAAAAACATGCCCCTCAAAGACCCCTCATCCCAGTCTCACCAGCAGCCCCCACCCTTTCCACTCTGCCCTCACCTGTCAGGCGAGCCACAGCATCGGCAGCAAACACAGCAGTGACTTCATGGCGTGTGTCCACCACACGGATGCCCAGCTTCTCACAGGCTACCAACAGCGGGGAAATGTGCCCACCGACCAATGTAAAGAGGAACCGTACACCATGGGCCTTCAACACAGTGGCCACGCTCTCCCCACCATGCCTGACACTTGCCTTGTCCACCTAGGGCGATGGAGAGAGAGGAACAAGACTATCAAGGACCCGGGCAAGGGTGCCAGGGCAGGTGGGGAGAATGGCAATCTCCCTCCCCTAGAAAAAAGGGAGCAGGGTCAGGGAACTGAGAAAGGCATATATCATATACGAGTCCCAGAGCAGGATACATCATCCTACCAGATCCTCTTATCATTACAGTTGACTCTTGAACAACGTGGGCGTTAGGAGTACCAACCCCTGTGCAGTCAAAAATTCACATTTAACTTTTGACTCCCCAAAAACTTAACTACTATAGCCTGTTAACCACAAGCCTTACCAATAATATTAACAGTTGACTAACACATATGTTGTATGTTATAGGTATAATATACTGTACTCTTAAAATAAAGTAAGCTAGAGGAAAGATGATGTTATTAAGAAAAGCTTAAGGAAAAGAAAATACATTAACTGTATGTAGTGAAAAAAATCCACATATAAGTGGACCCATGCTGGCCAAGCGTCAACTTTATATCCTTTCATAGCTAAGGGAACCAAGACATGCCCAAGCAAGATTCGAAGTCCCATAGCACCAACACTGTCAAGCACCCACACTGTTACTCTGCCTACCTGGGGTAGTGGAACAATTAGGGAGAGAGGAGGGGGAAAGTGGATCTATAGAATCCAGAGGAATTAGGCCAAGAGCACTAAGTAGGGGTCACTGGCTGTGACTTCAGGACTGCCTGCCCTCCAGTATCAGGACCTGGTAGCCTGATTGAAGCCTTCAGCCTACCAGGCTCCTTCCCACTCACTTGGTCCAAGCACAGTTGACAAGCTGCCAGCCAAGTGCTTGGCATGTGAGCGGCATCCCAGCCCCAGCTTCCACACAGCTCTATACATCAGAGTCTTTTCCCTTAAATCTCTCAATTCCTCAAGGCCAGTAGTGTTGATTCTGGCTAGGAGAGGAAGGTCTGGGAAGGGGTCAAAGTTGCTTCTGGCAGGGAGAGGAAATATTGGGGAAGGGATCTGGTAAATATCTGAGAGAGGAGCCAAGTAGTTCAGATTCAAGTCTGTGCAGTCAGCTCTTTCCCAAAGAGGTCATCTAAATCAAGCTACCACACGTCTCTGAGCCTGTTTCCTCTGCGGAAAATGCAGACAGAAGCAAAAGCTTCAGAAACATATGTTGGGTACACAAGTAAATTCCTCTAAAGCACAGAGCAACTGTCAAAAAATATCACAGCCAGATCCTCTAGTGCTTGCCTTCATAACCCTGACCCACGGTGTTTAGGAAGCATTGTTCTGTGAAAAGGGATCGGCTCCCTGGGGAAGGAGGTGGACGTGGTATTGAGTGCCCCGGCAGCACAGATGCCTTATTATCTCTAACGAGGCAAAAAGTCCAGGGCCTCGTATACAGCTTGGCAATGGGGACAAAGCCCTGGACTCTCCGACCAGTCCCTCGCGCCCGGGAGCTCATTCCTGCTTTGGCTGTCCCCAGCCCGCCTCCCGTCGGTGAACCCACACCTTGTGCATCAACCGATATAAAAGCCCCAGGCGATGAGCGGCGCCCAGCACAGCAGCAGCTAACGTCCCGCAGACCAGGAAAAGGAACGACGGGAAGAAGCTCCCGGCAGGGGCGGCGGCCGCAGGAGTCTCCATGAGGTAGCACCTAAATAAAAATAGGCAGTTCCAGTGCCTGGATGCAAAGATACTTTATCCGTAAAAAGACAAGCCCTCTTCTCCCGAGTTTCGTTGGGGCCCTTTACGTGGCAAAGCTTGGACTTAGGCCACGCCCCCAAACCACGCCTACTGGGTGGGGCCAGACCACGGCCCCTCGCGACGAAAGGCTCCCCCTCCTACGCCACCGACACCCCAACTAGGCGACCACAACAGCCTCAAAATACTTATTTTCCTACTTACCTGCTTCTCAATGGATTAGCGGGAAGCCCCTACTCTTTTGTATGAGGGTCCCAAATTTCAGTTCCAGTGGTGAGCCCACCCCACGTCTACGTCACCAAGAACGACGATGCCACGCCCCCAGGCTGACGTACGCGAGCCTCTCAAGCCAGGCTCCACCTCCAAGTGAGCGCCAGGGCCCAAGACTGACCCCGACCTCAGGCCGCGGAACGAGGCTAAATCACCAAGGGACGTTCCTCCAACCCCTGGGGCACTTCAACCTTCATCTACAAAAATGGCGCTGACTCCAGAAGAATTCGGCGCCCTTCGTGTCACATGACCGAAGCGCGCAGCCCTCTTGTCCATTGGCATCGGTAGACCGGCCCCTCGTGCGTGCGCAAAGCCGTAGCTACGCTCCAGGACTCCTCCTATAAGGCCTGTCTCTACTGGCCGCCTTCTGTACAGGCCCCGCCTTCTCTCGCCTTTCATTGGTTCATAGTGCGAGCTTCATGCCCTTCTTTACAGGAGGCCACGCCCATCGGTGTCGGTCATTTGCCAAGACCCCCTCGGGCCCACCTTCTGCGGCCTTCCATAGGGCCCACAGTCCGGGCCTAGGCCGCTTTCCACGCCAACCGTACTATACGCCTCTTTACGTTGTCTGGGCGTGAATGGCCTGCCTCCTAGCCTACTGTAGCACCGCAAAGGCAGAGGCCCCGCCCCCTCATCCGTAGGTCAGCCTCCGTTATTGGCCCCACCTTTGTAGGTTCCACACCCTTCCCGGACGCTTGGGCTTCCTCTGCTCCACGTGCTAGAGAATGAATGCTCCAAAGGCCAGTAGTGGTCCTTGATTCCAGCCCGCGTTCCACCGTGTTCCCACCCGTGTTTTATCATATGCCAGCCGTCTGGCTTCTGGGAAATTATCAGCCCATTAGTAAGGGGGAGTAAATTCTGGTACCCAAAGCCCTGCTTCTGTCCAAGACAAATACTGCCATTTTTACACCGGCTCCCATTCTTGTCAACTTTTGAGATTTCCCTCTGAGAATTCCACCCCATCATTAATTTTATCTTCTACTGAATTATTCCTAGATTTTAATTTAACCTATTAAAAGAAAAAGGGAAAATACCATTGGCCCATTCTCTACCTGTTGCTATACCTTTGCTCCTTTTTAGCACAATTTCTCCAGAGAGTTACCTGCATTTGCTGCCCCCATGAACCTCTCCTATTCCTTCTTGAACCCACTCCAAACAGGCTCTTTCCTGCCACTCTCTGAGAGCTGTTCTGGATTATTCCAACAGTCTTCAAACGGGTCCCCTCTCCCACGTGTCTCTCATTCCACTCTCTTCCTATAATTAACAATATAAGATGCAAAATTCCTTAAAAAGGCTTCTAAGCCCAATTAAACTCCCAGAGGCAATAATAAAATAGTGATCATTATTTTTTGTCAAGCACTTAACTATGTGCAAGGGGCTGTTCCATGAAGTTTTGATACATTAATTCATTTAATCCTTACATCCCTGTAAGAAAGGTGTGTTATCATTATCCCATTTTACAAATGAGGAAACTGAAACACAGGTTATGGCACTTGCCCAAGGTCCCATAGCTTATAAATGAAAGAGGCAGAATGGGAACTCAGGCAGAGCTGCCTGAGTCCCCAGACTGGGAGCACCTCAGTAATGGGTACTGTGTTTCGATCATATGAATTCCCCATGTCTATCATAGGGTGTAGTGTTTGGGTCCCAACCAGATCCCCTTGTGTTTATGTCAGATTTTATTCTAAATGAGTTGGGAAGCCAGAGAGGATTTTCAACAGCCTAAGTCACACAAAACAATTGCTTATAGGGGCCTTGTTTGTAACAGCCAAAAATTGGAAAAAACAAAATGTCCTTCCATAGATGAATGAGTAAACAAACTGTGGTCCATCCATACCATGGAACACTACTCAGCAACAAAATGTGTAGGGGTTCAGAATGAGTCACATCAAGATGTGCCTCATGGTATGTGGATTGTTTTGAGCTAAAAGGCAGACAAGATCCTGCAGACTCAAGAAAAATTCTGCCCCCACTTCTTTTAACTATCTAGAAGAATCTGAAGTAGGCACCTTGCCCATAATACAAATTATCAGAAATAACTTTTGGGGGCATATCTATAGGACCGGGCAAACTTCTAATTACTGAACATCTGCTTTACTTATCATCCTGTGACCTTCCTCCACTCTGAAGGTGCCCTATCTCATCCTTGACTTAGAATGTCATATATACCTCATTTTCCCTTTCTGTCCTTAAACCTTCCATGTATGTGGAGTCTCTCTCTCTCATGTATGCAGGGTTTTCATACATATATACGTAATTAACTTGGTCATTTTTTTCTTGCTAATCTGTCTCATATCTATTTGATTATTAGACTCACCAAAAGAACCTTGAGGGTAGAGGAAAATTTTCTCCACATAAAAGGCAAACACTTGAAACACACAAAAACTTAGATGAATCACAAAATAATCATGCTCAGAGAACGGATTTGTGCTTGCCAGGGGCAGAGGTGCAGCAGATGGGGGTGAAGGTGGTCAAAGGTACAAAATTTCTGTAGTAAAAATAAGGTCTGGGGATGTAATATACAGAAGGGGAACCACAGTTTAGAATACTGTTTATATATTTAAAATTGCTAAGATCCTGCTATGGTGCAGAATATCTCATAAGAGAACTTTCAAGTTACAAAAAAATTTGTAACTATGTGAGGTAATGACTGTTAAGTAAACTTACTGTGGTAATTATTTTGCAGTATATACATTTATCAAATAATTATGTTGTACACCTTAATCTTATACAGTGTTATATGTCAACTATAGCTCAATAAAACTTGGGGTGGGGGGAATTCTCTAAGCACAAGTTCAAAAAAAAAATTGTGCTGAATGAAAGAAGCCAATCTCAAAGGGTTACGTACTATATGATTTCATCGATATGGTATTCTCCAAGCATGAACACCACAGTGAGGGAAGACAGATCAATGTTTGCCGGAAGTATGGGATGCGAATGGGTGTGATGGTCAAATTCCACAGCCCTTTAAAGAAAGGGGTTTGTACTCCTTTGATTTCTATACCCTTTCCTATATCCTAGGATGTAGATGCAAAGGCTGGAGCTAAAAACGTTACTTTGGACCAGAAAGGGAAGCTATGATTTAATTAAAGCAGAGCCACTTAACCAGCCTTGAACCACCCACCTGCAGACAGTTACATGAAGAAAACATAATGTCTATCCAGTTTCAGCTACTGTGTTTTAGGGTCTCTTTGTTATAGCAACTCATACTATACAATAACTAATATAAAAGTTAATGCCAGAAATGTGGTCCTGCAATAATAAAAACCTAAACAATAAAGCATTGTAGGTCATGAGAACACAGACACAAGGTAGAAAGCTGGTGATCCATGTTCTGTCATGGCAAATGAGTAGGTAAAAAATGCAATGTCTTCCATGGCAGATTGGGTACCTATTGAGTACCACCTCCAGGAAGTGGTTGGGAGAAGCCAGACTATTTCTGTGTTTGCTACTTCTTGCTACTGTTGAAAGAGCAAGCGAGAGAGAGAGAGAGAGAGAGAGAGACAGACAGACAGACAGACAGACAGACAGAGACAGAGAGACAGAGAGACAGAGAGACAGAGACAGAGAGACAGAGAGGGAGTGTATTGGGCAATCACTGAGGGAAGAGACTATAATTATACTAAGGTAGCCTCTCACCATGCAGGCTACAATTTAAAGTGACTGAGTCTGATGATTTGGGGCTCACAGGGGAGAAGTAACACAAAAGTGGCAATTTTAGCAAGAGATTAGCCCTTTCTCAGCAGCCTCAAGAGAGAGAATGATAAGGTCCAGGCATAGAGGTCAGGAAGTTAATGAGGGCAGTATTTGGATTTAATGACTATGTCAGATGGACATAATGCTAAGTGAAATAAGTCAGTTACAAAAAGACAAATGCTGCATGTTTCCACTTATATGATGTACTTAGAGTACTCAAAATTGTAAAGACAGACAAGTATAATGATGGTTGCCAGTGACTGAAGGAGGGGGAATGGAAAGTTAGGATTTAACGGGGACAGAATTTCAGTTTAACAAGATGAATCTGTTCTAGAGATGGATGGTGGTAATGGCTGCACAACCTGTGTATGTATGTAATGACACTGAATTGTACACATAAAATGGTTAAGACAGTCAATTTTATGTTATGTGTATTTTACCACAATAAAAAAATTTGGTTAAAAATAAAAGAACTATGTCAGAAAAAAATTTTGGCTGTGGTTTCTTGCATATGGAGCTGCCTAGAGACAAAAAAATGGAACACCTATTGAATTTTGACAAAAAATCATGATCCTGGACTAGAAAATACTGTGACTATTTGGCTTAGAAAACAATGCTCCTAGGCCCCAAAATCAGACGATCAGGAATTGCACTGTGAAAGCTTTAGTAATAGCCAAAGGGGACAGAGGGCAGTGAGGATCCTCCCAGAGGTCAGAGCCAAGGACCATCAAGGACAATAGACAAAGAACTTACAGCAAGGGGAAGAGCCTTCATAACTCCTGCCTAATAACATTTTTTAATTGCTAAGATTCAGTGACTTCTGTGTGCTTCCCATGCTTCCACTGAATTTTTTTTTTACTATGGTTTTAACATTTATTTTGTATGTTCAGAAATTTTGTTTAAGTTTATAGGTTGCCAGACTATGAGAGGCCATTCCAGGGTTTAAAAGATAGATCTTATATTTCAAACTGGATACAGTAAATGGATGAGTCATTAAGCTATGTCCCATGGAGTGGGACACTGTCTGTATGAAAAAGAAAGATACATAGATATCATGTGATGCTGAGTATAGTGGCACCAGTCAATCTGGTTATGCTTGTCTAGGGAGGCGTCTTCAGGTCTTTTAGTGCCATTCTTCTCTTGCTAATATTGACTGACTCTCGTTGCATAACTTTTCTAAATTGAAAGTAAATTAAAAGTAAACTTTTAATTGTGGTAAAATACACATAATGTGAAATTTACCATCATAGCCATATTTAAGTGTACAGTTCAGTGGCATTAAGTACATTTACATTCTTGTAATCAGCACTATTCCTCACCACCTATCCCTCTCCAGAACTTTCTCATCTTGCAAAACTGAAACTTCATCTCCATTAACCTTTCCCTCCAGCTCCTGGTGTCCACGATTCTACTTTCTGTCTCTATAAATTTGACCACTCTAGACACCTCATAGAAGCAGAATCATATAATATTTGTCCTTTTGTGATTGTCTTAGAATGCCTTTTCTTTTCAAAGCTGAATAATAGTCCATTGTATGTATATATCACATATTGCTTATCCAATTATCTTTGATGGACATTTGCATTCTTCCACCTTTTGGCCATTGTGAATAATGCTGCTGTAAACATGGATATACAAACATCTCTTTGAGAGCCTGCTTTCAATTCTTGTGCATGTATACCCAGAAGTCGAATTGCTAGATCATATGGTACATCTACTTTTTTATTTTTTGAGGAAACATTATGTTTTCCACAGAAGCTGCACCATTTTACATTTCCATCAACAGTGCACAAGGGTTCCAATTCGTCCATATCCTTGCCAACTCTTGTATGTTTGTTTGTTTGGTGGGAGGGATTGTACTAATCATCCCAATAGAAGTGATAACATAACTTTTAATTCATTATTTTGCCATTCTTTCTTTAATTTTGCCAAAACTTCTCCCAGAAGAGATAGTTTGAAAGCCCTATGCTGGCACAAACACACATGTCAAATTCTGTTTTTGCAAAGAGAGAGTGAAGGCAGCTCAGTCACACTAAAGGGACACTGCAATCTATATTTCCCAATATGATGTTCATATACCATTTCTGACTGATTGGTCTCTAGAACATCCCCTTTAATTCCCTCAAAATTGTAGCAGAAGAAAATGAGCCACAAGTTTTAGTAGTGGTCATGGGGGACAAAGGATAGCAAGGGGCCTCTCAGAGGACAAAGCTAAATATAGAAGGATAATTAGTCATCTTTGCTCCCTATAACTTTTTAAATCTTGCTCCTCAGTTCTTGGCCTCTAGGCAGTAGCAAGAGGAGGAATGGGAAGTAAAACATAACTTAAAATATCTGTTTCAGCTTGAGGGTGGGCTTTGGGCTACAAGTACCAGAAAATCCAAATGCAAGTGAGTTCAAATGCTATGGACAATTTATTCTTTCACATGCCAAGAAATGTCATCGAGGACACAGAATTTTTTCATCTTTTCTACTCTGCCATTCTTGGATGTTGTGTCATAGAATAGCTTCAGAAGCTCCAGACATCACCTTCTGGACATAAATTCAAATAAAGACAAGGAAAAAAAAAGTCTCTTTTCACAGCTTTTTTAAATGCAAAGTAACTACAGAATATGCCTCCAAAGACTTTCCTCTTACTCTTATTGGCCATACTTGAGTCATGTGCCCATTTCTATGTCACTCTCTAGCAGGAGAATGGAGTTACTATGACTGACTTATAATAATCAAAATTCTCAACTCTGAGTCTAGTAAGAGCCAAGCAAGCCCTTAATTTGCCCCTCCCTCCCCCTACACACACATACCCTTATTAGTTATATATTTGTTATCTATTAGTTAACTATTAGTTATCTATTGCTACAGATTACTCCAAACTTAGTGACTTAAAACCACACATTTATTATCTCAAAGTTTCTGTAGATCAGAAATGTGATTAGGGCTTAACTGGGACCTCAACTTCACAGTCTCTCATGGGCTGCAAGCAAGATGTTCGCCAGGATTAAGGTCTTAGCTGAAGGCTCAAGTGGGAAGATTCTTTTCCTAGTTTTCTTTTTTGGTTCTAGGCTGGATTCAGTTCCTCAAGAGCTGTTGGCCTAAGAGCCCCAGTTTCTCATTGTTGGCTGGATGCAACTCAAAGCCAGCAAGGGAGAGAGACTGCTAGCAAGACAGAGGTCAGAATCTTTGTAACCTGATTGTGGAAGTGACATCCCCTCAATATTTTTGTATTTCATTGGTTAGAAGCAAGTTACTCAAAGGGAAGGAATTACACGAGGTCATAAGCACCAGGAAATAGGATTACTGGGGACCATCTCAAAGTCTCCCTACCCCCTAAACCCCCTCTTTTAGATTACAGGATTTCAGCATGTGACCACTTGTTTCCCCAGCTTTCACCTTCAGCCTCTCTCTTTCTCTCCTCCCAGAACTAGAAAGGCCTTCTTCCCTTACCTCTTCCTGAAGTAGGCACCACCCTCTTCTTTCTATTGGACAACAATAGCAGAATAATTTTAGGGGAACATAATTTAATGGGAAAGAGGAGAGAATTTCAACAAACACATCATGTAACACAGGAGCCCCAGGCCTGGGACTTGCATCTGGGTTTGGATATTCCAGAAAACCACCAAGATGACCAGAGTGGTGAGAAATGCTATTTATTACTTATGAGGCAGGGAAGCTTCAGCAGCAGCCCAGTCAGAGCTGCAAAAAAAAAAAAAAAAAAAAAAAAAAGGCTGCTCCTGACCAAGAGCAAGCAGTTTTCTATTCCCACAAGCAGAGGGAGGAGTTATCTCATGGAGGGAGCAGCCACCTTCTCAGACGGATGGGAGCAAGATGTTCTGCTTGGTTAGAGGAATAGATAACACCCATGGGAGTAGCAGGAAATGTCCTTGGGAGTAGGCACTGCTGAAAGCTCTCTGTGTACTGCCTTCCTTGGCTGCTGGCCGGACAGCTATCAGTCTTTTGAGTGTGTAGAGGGGCTATGTTCTGAATTAGTCCTACACATCTGTTTAGCATTTTCAAAAGCTTATCCCTCTGAGAGTCACACAATCATGTATACCCTGAGATGTGCAGAATGAGTAGTAGAACTGGAAAACAAAGAAGCAAGGAGAGGCATCTCAAAAGCAAGGTATAGTGGTTCAGATAAGAAGTCAGAGTTGTCAGAAATTGTGGCTTGGTTTCCCCAACATAATTAGAGAGAGAGAGAGAGAGAGAGAGAGAGAGAGAGAGAGAGAGAGAGAGAGAGAGAGAGAGAGAGTTTTTCTTAAGCTTTACCTATTTCCTTTTTAAGAGATTCCACTTGTAAGTGCACCAACCAGAATCCAACAGGAAGTGGATGATGCACTCCTGATGGATAATACAGGAGTAATTTTTTAAGGAAGTTGTTTGTAAAAGTGTGGGCAGAATCTGCAGCACCCCAGAGCTAGCAAAACTAGAGAGAAGTTAACACCCACACACCTGAAGGTGCAAAGGAGAGGGTGGTTATAGCTACTCAGAGAAAGTGGCTATGTGGAAGGGACAGTGGCCTCTGGTTAAGAGAACAGCCACCCATAGCTGCCCCTGCTCTCCTGCCTGTGCCTACCATTGGCCAAGCCCAACTAGAAGCCAGAGGGCATAGAATCATCAGTGTGGTCCATACAGGTTGGTCTCCTGAGACATAGAGCTAAATGGAGAAGGATAGACCTGGTGGGGCAAGTGGAAGGTACAGCACATTAACCATAGACCATAGTTTCCTGGAAAATATCATGGTGAAAGCCCTACCACCAGTGCTTTTTTTTTTCTAGTCCCTTGAGGTATAGAGTTAAGTTATTGATTTGGGATCTCTCTTCTTTTTTAGTGTAAGCACTTACAACTATGAATTTCTCTCCAATAACTGCTTTTGCTGCATCCCATAAGTTTTGGTATATTGTATTTTTGTTTTCATTTATCTCAAAGTATTTTCCAGTCTAATTTGTAATTTCTTCTTTGAGAAGAAATTACATTGTTTAAGAATATGTTGGTTAATTGCCACATATTTGTAAAGTGTCCAGTTTTTCTTCTGTTTCTGATTTATCATGTCATTCCATTGTGGTCAGAGAAAATACTTTGGATGATTTCAAATGATCACCAGAGTTTAGTTAAACAAAAGCAAACTACTAAAACACAATGAAATACCATTTTGCATCTATTAGAATGGCTATAATTTTTTTGAATGGAAGATAACAAGTATTGGCAAGGAAGTGAAAAAATTACAACCCTCATACACTGCTGGTGGGAATTTACACCACTGTGGAAAGCAATCTGGTGAATCTTCAAAAAGTTAAACAAAGAATTAACTTATGATCCAAAAATTCTACCCCTAGGTACATACCAAAAGGGACTGAAAACAGGGACTCAAACACAAATGTTCATAACAGCCCTATTCACAGTAGCCAACAGGTGGAAGCAACCCAAGTGCCCATTAAGAGATGAATGAATAAACAAAACGTATATCCATACAATGGAATATTATTCAGTTATCAAAAAGAATGAGGTTCTGATGCATGGATGAACCCTCAAAATGTTATACTAAGTGAAATGAGCCAGACACAAAAGGACATATATTAAATGGTTCCACTTATATGAAATATCTAGGTAAATTAATAGTAACAGAATGTAGAATAGGGGTTACGGGAGACTGGGAGGAGGAAATGGGGAGTCATTGCTTAATGAATGCAAAGTTTCACTTTGAGATAATGAAAATGTTTTGGAACTAGATAGTGGTGATGGTTCCACAAAATTATGAATGCCACTGAATGGTACACTAAAAAAAGGTTAAGAGAGCAAATTTTATGTTTTTTTAACCAGAATATTTTTTAAAATTTCCCCTTCTCTCTTTTTCTCCCATCATACACCAAAGAAATAAAGAACCCAAGGAGAAGAGAGCTAGAGGATAATTATGAAAACAACCACAGTTCAGTGTAGAATTCTGACAGGAAAAATAAACAAAGGCAGCCTTGGGTTGATGACAAACAGCCCCCCAGATGCCTCTCCCACAAAAAAGTGGGAAAAGTTCTGAATGACACACACAAAAAAGATGCTGGACCCAGTACCAATACCCACGCACTGCTGACTAAAATACTACTCTCCACTGACTGTCAAGGTTGGGCAGGGTAAGAGGCGTCCTCCACTGGTGACTATCCTGTACTGCAGACCACGTTGCATCCCGCCTTGTAAAGTCAAGGTAATCAAGACGAAAGGAAAAAGCAGCCTTTATGGAGTTTGTGGCAGGTATCAGGCATTGTTTGTTAACTACCTTATTAAACAGGCTATTTTATTTAAGGTTCTGGGAGTGGTCCCTGTTTTCCACCTGGGGAAACTGAATGTGAGGCAAGGCATGTGATCATGGAGAAGCCAGAGCAGGAACGTAGAGCTAGTGTTTATTTAAAAACCCGCAGCTTTGCGCCAGGGTCCTTCTGAGAGCCACCCTCACCTCTCTGTTGCGCAGAGTGTACACCACAGGGTTTAGCAGCGGTGTCACCACCGTGTAGAAGACAGCCACCAGGCGGTCCTGGTCAGGGTTTCCTCCAGACTGGGGCCTCAGATAGATGATGGAGGCGCAGCCAAAATGCACAATGACCACGGTGAGGTGGGCCGCACAAGTGGAAAAGGCCTTGCGCCGGCCAGCTGCTGAAGGGATCTTCAGGATGGCAGCCACAATGAAGGCATAGGAGAGGAGGATGAGGAGAAAGGAGACCAGTATCACAAGGATGCTCAGGAAGAAAATGACCAGAGTTTTGTCAGCACTCTCAGAGCAGCTGAGCTTCAGGACTGGAGCGATGTCGCAGAAGAAGTGCTCCACACGGTCTCTGCCACAGAAGGTCGAGGAGAATATCATGGTGGTCTCTATCACAGCCACCGAGAACCCGGAAAAGAACACTAGAGCCCCCAGGCAGAGGCAGACTGTAGGTCTCATGATAACCGAGTATCGCAGCGGGTAGCAGATAGCTACATATCGGTCGTAGCCCATCAGAGTCAGGAGGAAGCAGTGGCTGCAACCTAAGCCCAAGAAAAAGAACATCTGAGCCCAACAGCCAGCAATGGAGATGGCCTGGCTCTCCATGAGCAGATGAGCCAGCATATTGGGGATGGTGACCAGTGTGTAGCAGGTCTCCGAGAGGGACAGCACAGCCAGGAAGCAATACATGGGCGTGTGAAGGGTCCGATCTACATGGATGATGGTGATGATGGTGACATTACCACTGAGGGTGACCAGGTATGTGAAGAAGAACAGCGTGAAGAGGGTGGTCCTCAGGTCTGGAAGGTTAGAGAAACCCACCAGCACAAACTCTGTCACCAGATAGGTATCATTTTCCCACTGCTTTTCAGGAGTCTGAGAGGAAAGAACAGAGTAAATGCAATAGAACAAGTTACAAGGTGTCTGCTATGCAGCAAGGACCTGTACAACTCAAGAAGGTGGAGTTGGTGGGAAGTCCTGATTTATGTGCCATCTAGTGGCATTTGGGATAATCTGCAAGCCAGTGAGCCTTAGAAAAAGGGCAAAAAATAAATAAATAGCTGTGCCCCTGAAAATACTTATCCATGGCAATAGGACCAGAGAAATTGAGAATGGTCATTTAAATGTTTTGGAAGTTTCCTAAAATTTTAATGCTTGAAAAATAAGTCTTAGATTTTAGTTCTGAAGATATACAGAGAAAAACAACAAAAAGTGCTTTGTAGAGTCTAGAGACGTTATGGTTATAAAGATAAGACAAGTCAGGACCAACAAAAAACTTAATAGAAACAAACAGGAAATGAGGGAGGGATGCCCACTTTTTCGTGAAAAAAGAAAACCAGTAAGCAGGAAGCAGGCAGTCCTGTTGATTAAGTACAGGGATGCATACTTTCGTACAGGGCCAGATGTAAACGTTTTAGGCTTCGTGGTCTGTACAATCGCTGTTGCAATTGCTCATTTCTGCCGATCTAGTGTGAAAGCGACAATAGACAATGTATAAACGAGTGGGCATGGCTGTGTTTCAATTAAACTCTATTTACAAAAAGAGATAGGGAGCCAGATTTGGCCTTCATACTGTGTCGTTCGCCAACCCTTGATCTAACACAAGTAAAACTAAAAGAATATTCAACTTAGGGAAACTCCAGTGAGGTTCTTTGAGGAATCCATACTATAAAAAAAGCAAATCCTGATTTGAAATCTTCAGAAACCAAAACAAAACAAAAGTCCAAAACCAAGAATATCTGACTCTGCTTAAGAAAATCTAGATCAAGAAACAGCACACTGGGCAAAGATGCACAGAACATGTGTCTGAGAGAGGCCCTTTTACTGAAAATTAAACAATATCAGAGAGAACATCAGAGCCCTTATATAGAGAGAATGGTAGAAACAACTACCTATAAGACTACACGGAGAAAAAAAAGCATTTGGATCTGACCATTTAAAAATATAATTTCTGAATATCACGAAACATTGTTAAATTAAAACAAACTTACAGGCAAACACAAATTAGAAAAGGCTGTGATCCTAAAAAAATGTTTAACTCTTATAGATGATTAAGAAGAAAATGAAAACTTCCAGTTATAAAATAAATCATTCCTGGGGACATAATGTACAGCATGGCAACTATAGTTAATAATACTGTATTGTATATTTTAAAGTTACTAAGAGAGTAGATCTTAAAAGTTCTCATTACAAGAAAAAAAATTTGTAACTGTGTGTTGATGAATGTGAACTAGACATTGTAGTGATGGTTTTGCAATACATACACATATGAAATCATTATGTTGCACACCTGAGACTAATATGATACATGCCAATTAGATCTTAATTTTAAAAAAAGAAGAAAATGAACACTAGGCCCATCCCCCAACACTTGTGGAGTTCAAATGAAGGCTTACATATTATACAATTGAATATTTAAAGTTAAAATTAATGAACAGTTGAATGAAATATGGTCTAACACCCCACATCAAGAAATATACCTTAATAATGACCTGGAAATGACCTCCAGGAATAAGTAAACCCTTCCTGGGCCTCTTAAAGAAGGAAATGACAAAGGAAACCCCTTGATAAGCTCTCAGTATAGGAGTCTCTCCTACTGCAATTATCTAGCCTCTACTTGCATGCCTCCAGTGACAGGGAGATCACTCCTGGACAAAAATCCCCATACGGCAGAAATTCTGTGCTCAAGATAGCCCTTCAGTGACCTGCAGGGACAACAAAATTGAGCTTTGTATCAGACAGACCTGGATTTGAATGTTGGTGCCTTCACTTACTAGGGGCAGTATGACTGTGGACAGCTGGCTTTGCCCCTCTGAGCCTTGTCTGTGAAAATGGAGATTGATCCCATGAGCTCATAGGTAACAGTCAGCAAGATTCCCTGAACACTGCTGTGAACCCTTTGGTCTCAGATTCCTTACAAGGAGAGACAGGATTGTTATCCTTGGCTTTGCACCACTAGGAAAGCAGGGCACAGACGGGATAATTGCTCACATTCTTACTCTCAAAGTACCAGGATTCAAAGTCAGAGTCTGTCTCTGGAGGCTGTGCTTTAAGGGCTGCAAGTTTGCAGGGTCCATTTTCATCTTACACGTATTCACTGAGCATCTGTTTAGTGCTGGGCGCTGAGTACACAGCAGAGAACTACACAGGCAGAGATCCAGCCTCAGAGGAGCAGAAAGTTCAAGGAAGTGAATCGGGCAATAAGCAATGAATGTGATAACTAAATAAGTAAGACTGTCTATTGGAAGGTAAGTGCTACAGAAAAAGAAAAAAGCAGAGTACTTGAAGGGTAACTCAGGGGTCTGAGGAGGGATGCAGTTTTATATAGCATGGTCAGGAAAGGGTTGTTTAACATTCAGTTACTCTGAAATTTCTTGTTTCCCCTACTTCATTTTCAGATCTCACCTCTAGGGCTGAAGATGGGCCAAGGTGGTTTCTCCAGCCAGGCAAAGGCCCCAAATTCACACTTGAAAGAAATGAACAAATTAGTCAAGAGGATATTTAGGGGGAGAGGGGTCCTGGTAGAGGCAACAGCCAGTTCAAAAGACCTGGAGCTAGGCTGTGCCTGGAAGAGAAACAGCAGCAGACAGCAGCACGTAGGAGGAGGGGGACAGAGGGAAGAAGGGGAACACATGGGGGTAGAGTCCGAAGTCATTTCTTTTTCTCTCCCTTCTCACCAGGAAGTCGCCCAAAAGCAGGAGCCCCTTCCCCACCACCCTTGAGTGATTCTATATGAGTACGTGTGCATTCGTGGCCATGAAGTTCCAGGGTATGTGTGTTCATGTGTGTGCCTGCTGCTTACATGTGTGTGCATTCCTTTCGCACCCCATGTGCTCACCCGCACATGAACTGGGAGTGGGCTGGGGTAGCTTCTCCAACTAGACAAAGGCCCTGAATCCACACTCACCATGGTCCAGGAAGGTTCCTGCCCTCATCACTCTCTGCTCACCACCTGAGAAGGGAGGGGCTGAGGACCCGGGTCCTGTTATACAAGGGGTCCCTGGAGCTGCTGTCCCAAGGTCCCCCCAGCCACTAACAAGCTCCCCGGGGCTCAAAATGGCAATACCTTGTGGGTTTTTTCCCTCCTGGAAACTAGAGACCCCAGGGTCCGCTTTCCAGGCCCCCAGGATCTTGCAGCAAAAAGTAGGGGAAGGACTAATTACGATTTCTGTGGATGGCGGTCACAAATGCACTCCTCACTCCTTCAGTGCTCCCCAGTGCCCATCTGTGCCCACCGCACACTGAGCAAAATTGCTACCTCCAGCCCTGCCCTCAAGGCGGGAGGGAAGAAGTAGATCACTTGATATTGTTACACAAACATTGCCCAGGGGTAACGTCTCATTGTGACCTTAGCCTGAATCCTCTCTCTATTCTCCCCAGAAATGATTAGTTGCCAGTTCTTTTCCACTCTTCCTCCTCAACTTTTCCATTCCCTCAGCCCCACCCTAACTCAAGGGGCATCATTCTCGCCTGTCACAAAAGCCTGCGTGTCACCTCCCTTTTAGTTCATCCTCCGCGCCTGCCACCAGAGCAGCTCTGGCTGCATTCCCTCTCTACTCAGAAACTTTCCATGGCTCCCATTGCCCTCAGAGTAAAAAGTAAAGTTTAAAATTCCCTGTCTTCATGTTCAATAGCCTTGTGATCAGGCCTCGGCTACCGCTCTAGTTCCAAATTCATTCATTGCTCCATGCAAACCGACACATATTCGTTTATTAAATTACCAATAATAAGAAAGTGAGATGTAGACCCACCATTCCAAATTGCTGACCCTTCCTCTGAGATTTCCATTCTGTTTCACACCATTTTGTCCCTCCCCATGCTATTTTTTTCCCATCCTCCTAGCTTCCTGGCAAACTCTCACGCTTCCTAAAAGACACGTCTCTAGTATTAAGATGATACACATGACAGAGGAAGGAAGCATCTGAAAAAAATACAAAGGAAAGGACCTGCAGAAATGACCGCCTCGGCTGATTAAAACTGCTCTCTCCTCCCATGCTGTCCTGCGCTCTCCAGCTAACGTGTTTTCCCATAGTTACCTCCCCCACTTCAAGGACTCTCCAGCGCACATCTGTTGATTCATAGCTTGCTATCCAACTAATCTTCTTATCTCTGTAGCTGTGTAGGAATAACAAGACTGTGTAAAACTGCTTGTTATGTTAAAATTAGAGCTCAGCCTTTGGATAGGAATCCCCTGAGCAGGTCCCATCTCTCTGTTCAAGAATCTTATAATGTTGCTGATAACACCAAGGTCTCAGACTCTACAAAAGACCTGTAAGACCAGTGGTCTGGAAACTCCCCCCACCTGAAGCTTCCCCTCCCCATCCTGAGTCATGAAGCGTACATGAAACCTCAGACAAAGGAATCACGCACTCCTTGCGTGGACACTGCTAGGGTATATAAGCTGTAAGAAATCTAACCAAGCTTTGGATCATGCTTTGGGTCTGTTGAAAGTCCCACGCTCTCCTCAGGCATTAAATTCTCCTTTCTCTAACCAAATTGTCTGATCATCCAATTTCCTCCATCAGGTAGGTGTCACTTGCTGCAACACATACACACCTTGTTTATTAATTTACCCATTGACTGATGATAGGTTGTTTCCATATTTTGGCTAATGTGAGTAGCACTGCAGCAAACATGGGAGTCATAGCTGAGAAATTCAACCTCATGAGCTAAATTTCATGGCTGGACATTATGGCGAGCAGATTGTCCTTGCAAGGTCCTTGCAATCTGCGAGGTCAACCAAGGGTTACCTTGCCTCTGCAAACTCCTTCTGAGAACAAGATAGTACAAATGCAGCCACAGGCAGATAAATAAACTGAAGGTCATGAGAAAATGTGGCCTGGGAGAAGCAGAAGAAACGTATTGCTATGCTTTAGAGGAACTTCTTATGCCAGTAACAATTGTATGTTCTTGTATAAAAGCAGCTTGCAAAAATAAAACTGCGCCATTGCTTCACCATTAGCGGACAGTGGACCTCCTGATCCCAGCTTTCTGTCTTTTTTCTTTTCTCAATCTCCCACTGTTCCCACTCAGGTTTATTTTCCAGGGCCGCGCTGGACGTGGCAGGACATGAGTACAGTCTCATGTATTTGCATACCCACTCTATATCAATAACCTCTGTCATGGCTTGGGTTCTCCTAGAAGCAGCCCTGAGACAAGGGTTTGAATAGAAGTAAGTTTATTTGGGAAGTGACCCTATAAAACACAGGCAGAGGAGTGGAGAAATGCGAAAATACAGAAAAAGAAGCTAATAGAGCACACGTTATCAGGCAAGTGAACCCCTGTAGCAGCTGGTATTTATTCCTACTGGAAATCTCTGGGAAGCAGCATGGAATATTTATTAGTTGTTTCCACAGAATTTCTACTCAGCAAATCTGATTGCCTCTCCGTTTACCCCACCCCCAGTTCCAGAGCACAGATTGATTGCTTTAATAAATAAGTACATCCTGTACTCCACGACAATAGTGATCGGTTAGAGCAGCAGTGTTGAAAAGGAATTTTACCCCCAGGGTACAATTGGCAATGTCTGGAGACATTTTTGGTTGTGACGATGGAAAAGAGACATCTAGTGGGTTGGGGCCAAGGATGCTGTTAAACATCCTACAATGCAAAGAGAGTCTCCAGTAGCAAAGAACATCAATAGTGCCAATGTTGAGAAATCCTAGTTTAGAGGATGGACACATGACACAATCAGAGTTAATACAAAATGAACCCCAAGACTAGAAGCTCCTCAGTTCCCTGGGAAGGTCAATATTGTCTATGATGTTCACACCTATTTTGCTGACACAGGGAGGGCTGAAGCTGTGCGGGTGGGAAGAAAAGATAGATTGGGTACCACATAGAGTGTGAGAATGACACTGATACTCACAGAAAAATCTGTAGAGGTGAAGAGAAATTCAGCCTTTGTAGACCTCATTTGAGCCACTAAATCAAATCTCCCCTGAAGCTGGTCCCTCTTAGTTATATAAGCTAATCATTTTTTTGTTGTTAAGCCACCTGGGTATATTTTTGTGTTATGAGCAAACAAGAGCACTGCAAGTGACAGAAGAATCAAAGAACATTACCTTCATCCTTTTTTCCTGGAGACCCCAGTGTGAACACAACCTTATCTTGGAGCACAATTGATTGCAAGACATAGAAACCTACCCATGCTGGTGTATGTAAAGGAGTATTTATTACATGACTGCAGCATTGTCTCTAGACCCCACAGAAGCATGAAAAAGAAGTTTCATGCAAAACCAGCATCAGGCACTTAGAAGGCAATTAATAAATACCTGTGATGTTGATGGAATGATGTTCAATTAACTAAAACTGATGCTTCTGGAACTGATACTCCTTCCAACTCTAGAACCATTTTGAGCACTCATCTCTAATTCTCCCTGCATTAGCTTCATTCTTCTGCTCTATTTGCATAAGTACTCATCACCCAAAACTGTCTATCCATATTTCTTAACCTGTTAGTGGCCTTAAGAGCTCCAACTGACAGCTTTCTGAGCATCTCCATTAAACAATGTCCTTGAGCAAGAAAATCTGATTGGCTCATCCTGAAAGTCAGGTGACCATCCAGATTCAATCAGTAGTGCCATCTGCCATAAGAGGAAGGAGCATGAGTGGGTAGGCAAGCTATATGGATTTAACCCAAGATGGGAGCTCATTAGCCTTGGAGAGTCAGAAGCCCCACCACTACAACTCCCCACCTTACCCAGACACAGACCAATGACACCAAGTGTTAACTACTCCTTTATTAGGTGGTAGTGGAGTAGGGGCTGTACAATACAAGGCCTAGGAATTTAGCTACACAGGGATTGTGACCAGAAGCGATATTACAAAAATAGCCTAAAAATACTTCTATTCTGCCACAGGGCTGGGCCAGGGGAATACCAGGAGGATGGGTGCCACTCAAGCAGTTCCTTCTCATCCTGCAGTCCCATACATACTGGGAGACAAAGTGAAATGCACATATCTCCCATGATCCTCATGTTCCCACCAGCCACCCCTCCCCCCAGCCAGTTCTCAAAGAGAGGTGGCCCAAGCTGTAGGGTGGGGAGGGTCTGGGGTGGGCTCTCTGGGGCAGAAAGTTCCTTCCCCCAGCAAAGCCATAGAACAAGTTTCATCTGGAATGCAGTGAAGTGAGGGAGGTGGGGTGGGGAGGAAGCTCCCATGTCTCACCAACCCCTGGCCCCAGAGGGTGCGCCCAAGGGTGCCTACTTGGTACACACCAGGGTCATGTACTCGGTACACAGGATCCCGGTCATGCCTGTGTACTCGGTACACAGAATCCAGCTTGGCCAAATGGACCCACAGACTCAGCCCCATGGGGGCCCTGGGGGGCTTGCAGCGGGCAGGGAGCATCTCCATATATATATTTTGTAAAAAAAAAATAATAATTATAAGTTTGTTTAAATGTATTTGTTTCTATACAAAATGTAAAAAATAATAATAATAATACACTCGTGTTGGAGTGTGAGGAGTGAGAGAGGCCAGAGGAGGCAAGAAAGGAAGAAGGGAAGAGAAAATTGGGGAGCAGAAAGAGGGGAAGGCAGGAGGAGGTCCCTGACTCATCAAAAGACACAGGGAGTTGGGGTCAGCCCTCACTCCTTATAAATAAAGGAAAACTAAAGCCCTAGACTGGTGACCTATCTCAGTCACAATGCAAGGTGGGGACAATACAGAAGAGTTAGTAAAGAGAGAATTAAAAAGATTAAAGGAAAGAGGATGAAGAGAGAGAGTGTGGGTATAAGGATGGGTTATCTCTTTAGACTCCCCAAATCTAAGAACTAATGAGTATCTCAGGCCAACACCTGCCTCTTGGGGGTAGCTTCAGGCTGGGGCCCCAGCTGGGTCTGGGCCTGAACCAAGGGGCCAGAGACAGACAGGGGAAGTGGCTGAGCAGGCAGTGTCCCAGTGGCTGTAGCTGTGGCCCCAGTGGCAGTGGCTGGGCTGGGTGTAGAGTCAGACCAGTCAGAGAGTGAGGGAGGTGAGGGGCTGGCCCAGTGCTCAGGGGACTCAGGGGATGGGGTCAGGTAGGGATGCTCGCTGGGGACCCGTAGGAAGCGGGCCTTAGTGGGGCTGCCGTGGGCTCTAGCTGCCTGGTACTCCTCGCCATGTCCTGGGACTGCCAGGTATGGCGGGGGTCGCTCCTGGGGGGACACAGAGGTCCCAGGGTTCAGCAGCTGGGGTCTCGGCGCCAGTGGCAGCAAGAATGAGGGGCCTGGTGGGGTAGGTGGGGGCAACCGGGCCCAGTCAAGGGGAACGGACACAGGGTTCAGCAAACCCAGGCTGAGGACGCAGCCCCCAGTGGGCTGGCGCCCTAGACTCACCCGGCCTGCACCACCAAGTTGTGCCAGGGACACAGCCGTGGTGGTGGCACCCACATAAGGCCCTTCTAGGGAGAAGCCTCCAGGGGAGGCAGGGGGGCCACCAAAGGGCCTTGGGGAGTCCAGCGAGTCCACAGGTGAAAGTGTGACTGAGCTTTCAGCGAGGGGGCCTGGGCAGGCCAGTGTCAGCTTCTTGCCCCGGCCCCGGGTACCCTGAGGCCCCAGCCCACCCTTCCCTGATAGCCTCCGGCTCTTCTTGCCCCCTGACTGTGCCGCCTTGAGGCCCGGGAGAAAGGCCCCAGGTGGGCAAAGCAGGGGCCCCAGACCATGGGGGCCAGGGGGGCTGCGGGGCCCACTAGGCTGGTCCAGCAGGCCCACAATGTCCTGGTGCAGCCTCTCCTGAGCCACATCGCGTGGCAGCCTATCCAGGTGGTCAGTGATCTCACGGTTGGCAAAATGGTCCAGCAGCAGCTTGGCAGCCTCATAGCTACCCTCCCGGGCAGCCAGGAACAAGGGAGTCTCCTCCTGTGGGGATCCAGAACCCACAAGATGTCAGGGTCACAAAGGTCAGAATAGACTCCCAGTCAACATCACCAAGGTCGAACCTGAGAGCTAATGTGCATACTCTCCAGCCTAAAAGCCCTGGGTTAGAATCCCAGCTCTGATCAGACCACCTGGGCAAATTCTTTCCTTTAAACCACATTCAATTGTACCTACTGAGCTCCAAGCCCCAGAGCCAGGACTAGGGTGAAGAGAGTGAGGCACTCACCTTAAACACAAAATTTAATGGGGGGAAGGGGTCATAAACATCAATCATAAATAAATATTTCAATGCAATGCTTTTTCATGTAAATTAATACCAAAAAGCTCATAACAAATAAAATATGGAAATTTCATGTAAAGGCTGAATTCACCCCTGAACCCCTCTGAGCCTCATTCTTCTCATCTGTGAAATAAGGAGAGTAATACCACCTTGCAAGGTTTTCTAAACAACTATCATAACAGTTACCTTTTATTGAGGATCTGCTAAGAACATTACTTCACTGAATCCTCAGAAGAGGCAATGAGATGGGTACTATTGCTTCCCCAATTCACAGATGAGAACACTGATCTTATGTTGGAGCCTCTTGGGCCAAAATTCTACCCCTGAAAGCTGGCTGCAGGCAGAGTAAATACGCCCCCTCGCCTACCCCACCTTGCTCTCTGCTACCATGAAGGGCTATGCCAAGGATGACCCCTCGGGTGTGCCAAGGACTAGGGCTCACCTTGCTATCCTGCATGTCCTTGTTGGCTCCATTTTTGAGCAGGGCCAAGGTAGCCTCCACATTGTTGACAGCTGCAGCCCAGTGTAAGGCTGATTTCCCTGGGGGAGAGGAGAGAGGTCAGGGTCAGAACCAGGTTCACACCCTGGCTCCCCAAGGCAAGGAAGCAGGAAGTGCCCAGAATATGGCCTGAGGGGAAAAAGCAGACCTGCCATGATTATCTGAGCACCTGTGTTTGCATCTCTGTGTGTGTGTGTGTGTGTGTGTGTGTGTGTGTGTGTGTGTGCAGTCCTCTGGAATGACTGTCCAGGGAAGACATTATGCAGGTGTATACACATCTGCACATGAGACTCTCCATACACAGAGGAAACTGTGAAACCCTCAGCTGCCAGTACCCAGAGATGTGCTGTCTAATACAGTAGCTACCAGTAACATGTGCCTCTTTAGATTTAAATTAATTGAAATTCAATAACATAGGTGTCAAAACCATTCAATGGGGAAAGGATAGCTTTCTGAACAAACGGTGCTTGGACAACTGGATCTCCACATACAAAAGAATAAAGTTGGACCCCTACCTCACACTATATACAAAAAATAATTCAAAATGAATCAAAGACCTAAATATAAGAGCTAAAACATTTAAAAGAAAACACAAGGGTAAATCTTCATGGCCCTGAATTAGGCAAAGGATTCTTAGATATGACACCAAAAACAAGCAACAACAACAACAAAAATCAATAAATTGGACACCATCAAAACTTTTGTATTTCTAAGGAGAATATTTAAAAATGAAAAGAAAACCTACTAATTGAGAGAAATATTTATAAACCATATATCTAATAAGGAACATACCTATAATATATAAAGAACTCTTTTAACTCAATAATAAAAAAGACAAATAACACAATTAAATATGGGCAAAGAATCTGAATAGACATTTCTCCAAAGAAGATGTACAAATGGCTAATAAGTGCATGAAAAGATGCTCGACATCATTAGCCATCAGGGAAACAAAAATCAAAATCACAATGAAATACAACTTCACCTCCGCTAGGAACAGCTATAAAGAAAAAGACAGATAATAAAAAGTGTTGACAACAATGTGGAGATACTAGAACCCTCATACACTACTGGCGGGAATGAAAAATGGGGCAGCCACTGTGGAAAACAGTCTGGCAGATCCTCAAAAGGTTAAACATAGTCACCATGTGACGCAGCAATTCCACTCCTAGGTATCTACCCAAGAAAAATGAAAAAATATGTCTACACAAAAACTTATACATGAATGTTCATAGCAGCATTATTCATAAAAAGTAGAAAACACCCAAAAATTAGAAAGAACCCAAATGTCCATCAATGGATGAAAAGATAAACAAAATGTGGTGTGTTCATACAATAAAATATTATTCGGTCATTGAAAAAAAAGAAGTAATACTGATACACGCTGTAACATTCATGAACCTTGAAAACGTTATGCTAATTGAAAGAAGCCAGTCAAAAAAGACTACATATTGTACGATTCTTTTGATATAAAATAGAGACAAAAAGTATACTAGTGGTTACCTCAAGAAGGAAGATGAGGGGATTGGAGGGCTAAGAGGCTTCTAAATTTTATTGTGATGATATTTGCACAACTATGTGATTATACTAAGAGCCATTGGATTTTATACTTTAAATGGGTAAATTGTATGGTATGTGGATTATATCTCAATAAAGCTTGTTTTTTAATAGGTGAAACAAAGATTAAAACATTAAATTTAAAAAAAAAAAACATTAAATGAAATAAAACATTTAGTTCTTTGTCCACCCCAGACACATTACAAGTACTCAGTAGTTACCACATGTTGTCAGTGACTACCATACCAGACAGCAAAAACAGACTATTCCCATCATCATAGAAAGTTCTGCTGGCTAGTGCACTTTCAGAGCCATATTTCTCAGCCAAGGTGATTTACTCCCCCAGGGGCATTTGGCAATATCAGAAGACATTTCTGGTTGTCATAACTGGGAAATGGGGTACTCACTGGCATCTACTGGTTCAAGGCCAGAGGTGCTGCTTAACATCCCACATTGTACAGGATGGTCCCCACCACTAAAAATGACCCGAACCCAAAAGTCAGTAGTACACAGATTGAAAACACCTGTTCCAAAGGATGTTTGTGAGCATCTGAGTGTATCTACGGCTGTGTGAGGTTCTCTGGACATGAGGACAGGTTGTGAATCCGCACAACTGTGTGCAAGCAAGCCACCTGTGGGGAGGGAGTGGCCACCACATACAGATTTGGGTAATTTATAAATTTATTACACTAACTTCCCAACAGATGGCAGCAAAGTAAGCTCTTCTAACAAAGTAGTTGAAGTGTCTTAGGGAAGAATACCTTTTTCTAAATCACTAATGCGCCTTATGAGCTAGTGGACACCATTAAAAAAATGAATGAAAGTGTAAGTCCAAGTTCAAGCCTGTTATGTATACATGAGCTTCAGTGATTAGGTCAAATGACATTCTCTCAGCCCCCACCCACCACTAGCCCCCACCAACCTACCGAGCTCGTCCACAGCATTCACATCAGCGTGGCTGGCAATGAGCTCTTCCACCATGCCCTCCACAGCCAGGCGGGCTGCCAGAATCAATGCCGTTGAGCCATCTGCCATGCGAGCATCCAGGTCTGTGGAGCGGTTCCGGATGAGAATCTAGGGGAATGGGGTATAGCAGGGGGAGTCATGGCAGGAGCCAGAGGACCAGGAGCACCTCCAAACCCTGTAAGTTCCCCAACCCACATGTCCCCTGAAATCAATGAGGTTCAGGGAGCAGCTACTTTCTAGAAACTGTACTCCCATATATACCCCATTTTATAGAAAAATAAACTCTGAAAGGCAGAGCCAGGGCACAAACCCAGATCTGTCTGATGCTTACCCCAGCTCTGAAGCCCAAAGGGGCAGGCACAACTCACCTGGAAGACGCCCTGGGCATCAGCAGTGACAGCTGTGTGCAGGGGGGTTCGCCCCGAGTGGTCCTGGGCATTGGTGTCTGCCCCAGCATCCAGCAGCCTCTTGGCAGCATCAGCCCGGGCATAACGGGCAGCCAGGTGCAGGGCCGTCTCGCCTGTGCGGTCAGTCCGAGCCCCGAGCTGGGCCCCCTGGCAGATCAGGTCTGAGATGATGCTGGCTGACGTGTCTTCTGCCTCATCCTCCTCAGTCGGCATCGGCTCCAGGGTTCCCCCACAGAAGGAAGCGAGCATCAGCGGGGTGAAGCCATCTACAGGGGACAGGAGCATGTCACAACAGAGGTGGACACAGGCCCTTCCAGGGAATCCCTACTGAGGGTACTGTATTAGGAGAAATGGAACACATGGAAACACATCTGCATACACAAATGCGCGTCTGTGACAGTACCCTAGAAGCCAACCCAGGATGAGGATTCATGGGCATGTGATTCCATGAAGGACTTCTAGGCAGATGAGGATAAAGGACAAGGGAGGGAGAAAGTCAAAGAAGCATGCACCTCAGACCAATTCCCAGTGGGTTATTTCAGCCTGATCCCAAAGGGGCAGTCTGGAGGCTATTATACCTGACGTTATCATCCAGCTCGAGGCAAAGGAGCTGTGCCTTTCAGATGCCCGCACCCACTGGTTAAGAGCATCTCCAAGGACATAAAATCCCTAAGGAACTTCGAAAGAGAGCCACACATGCAGGCCATTGGAACAAAAGCAAAATGGAGCTCGGGGCAGAATAACCTGAAGTATGACAAAGATGAATCCAGCAGGATCCAGATAACAGTTTGCTGCACTCTGCATAAGCATTTGCCTTGGTTCTCTCAGGGAGACACTTGCACCCCACTCTCCATCCTCAAGCTCTGGATAGAGCCAAACTCCCTCCCTCAAGGACAGTCATGTGGCTTAGGCCTGGTCGGTCTGTATATTCCAGCCCACACTGATTGGTTCAGGGATGGACAAGTGACCCTAATCAGAACTCATCCTGGCATATTTGCTTGTGTAGACAGGAAAAGGCTTTTGTAAGGCTGGTCCCCACTGTGGCATGGTGTCCCCCCGCCCAGGAGAAAGCCCGCTTGGGCTGGAGCCAAGAGGTGGTGAGTCCTGGATCCAAATGTACCTGATGCTTCCAGTTATAAGAGCCAGTAAATCCCTTGTTTTACTTAAGCTAGTTTGAGTTGGGCTATTATCACTTACAATCATGAGTCCTGATTAACATGCAGCTCCACAAACACCATGACGTACCTAGCTCTCCCCAAAACACAGACTCAGATGCAAATTCTCATAAGTAGGACAGGTAAGGGGCATCCTGGGCCAGGAGACAGGGTGCCATCACTGACCTGGGCCACGCACATTAACATCCATGCCATCAGCATCCGCATCACCCTGCGGTGGTGTCAATGCCATGGCTGGTGCCACACGGATATCAGCGGCAACCAGATGGTGTTGAGTCCACTGGCGGCAATCCACAGTGTCCTCAGCCCCCACGCTGGGCTCCTCTACCTGGAAGCACAAGGATATAAATTCTCACAAGAAGTTAGGGGAGAAAGAGAGGGACAGTCTGGGCATCCTTACAGGTTTCTCTTATGGACATGTACACACAGTCCCCAAAACCTGATTATTTTCTAGGTAAAGAAACAGGAAATTGACATACTAGAACTCAGAGAACTCATCAGAGGAAAACCTGGATTTTAATCCAAATCAGAAGTGTGGAAGGGCCGGGAGCCCAAGGTGAGTGATCAAAGAAAAGACAGAATGCAGCACCTATCAACACAAACCTGTCTATACACTAGACATGAACACTCCAAAAACGAGATTAAGAGATCAATTCTACTGACAACAGCATTAAGAAGAGTAAAATAAATTAACATAAAAAATGCAAAACTTGTATTCTGGAAACTACAAATCACTGGTGGAAGAAATGTGGGGGAAGGGGGTCCTTCAACGATCAGTATTAATCGGAACATGAACATGATCATGAGGTATCAGGATCAAATAGTTACACACAAAGGTATCAATTTAACTTCACAAACAAAGCATCTGGGCTGCTAGCAGGAGTTTGATAACTTTCAGACTCATGGTCCAAAAGGCATGAGTAATATATGGAAACAGACAGAATATTTTTAGCCAGCCTGTGAGGGCATTTAGTAGCCTTTTGGCACCAAACATAGAGCCTGATCAAGCCAGACGTGAGCTTAAGGATCCAGGTGACTTTCTTTGGGCTCTCCTATTGACCCTCAGGGCTCCACCCAGGACCCTAAAGGCAGGGGTCAGAGGAGGGGGCACAACCTTTAGTCGTTTGGCCTCTGGGCACTCCGTGTCCATCCAGTCTGTGGCCACCTCCCCCATCAGACTCTCACCCTTGGCCATGTTCCTGTGAGGACAGTGGGAAGAGGAGAGGGAAGAGGGAACAATGGAGACATGTGACAGGGAGGAAGATTTGGGGTGGGGTCAGAGCAGAGGTCCCAAAGGTGAGGTCGGGGTCTGGAGTTGGGATAGGTCAACAGGTGCAGGCAGCAGGATAGAGATACGGGTCTAATGAAGGGGTACAGAATGGGGTCAAGGTTGCAAGGAGATATAGTCAGGGGTTATGATGAGTGATGGCCAGGGTCTTAAGGTAGAACTGTGGAAGGGACAGGAGTGGGATTAGGGGTTAGAGCAGTGAGCTACAGGATAGGTGAGGGTCATAGGTATACATCAGGGGTTACAGAAGATGACATCAGGAATCATGGAGGATGGAGTTAGCCTCTTAACAGGTAAGAGATGTAGCTAAGATGAAGAGCAGTCAGTGGGTCACGGGTCATAGGAGAGGGGTAAATTCAGTGGTTAGGTTAGGATGGGGTTGAGGGTCTTAAGAGACAGGCCAGAGAGTTGGAGATGATGCCCAGGGTCAAGGCCAGGATTGAGGATCATGGAGAATGGACACTGACTTGGGATGAAAAGAGAGTCAGAGGGGAGGTCAAAGGTCAGGGGAGTTAGAGCTAGAGGAGAGGGTCACGGATGGGTTGGGGTATAGACAGAGGTCATGGGATCAGCAATCAAGCAGGGATGAATGCAAGTATCAGGGTAAAGTCTGAGAGACCAGGGTCAGTGGGGTCAGGACAGAATTTGAACCAGGAAACAGGGACACAGGAAATGGAGTCAAAGGTCACAAATCAGGGTAATCCCAGGGGATAATGGAGTCAGTGGTCAAGGGAATGGTCAGGGATCCAGGCTGAAGTCTGAAGTTAGAACCCAGTTGGGGTCAGAGGTCAGAGTCAGGTCAAGGTGAACTCAAGGGCTCACAGGGCTGAGACCGGGAGCGAACAGGTTTCTCACTTCATGCCCAGTGCATCTTGGCCCACTGGCTCCCGCCGGCCCTTATGTCCAGTAGCCATGTCCTTGTGCAGAGCAAAGCCTTCAGGGAACCAGAGGGTGCTGTGCTCACGCTTGCGCCGGGCCACCATGACACCCAGGACAAGGATGACCAGCAGGAAGACAGCACTGGCAGCCAACAGTGGCAGCAGTGGCACGCTTGGCTCTGGCAGCTCCAGCGGCTCCCCTGCAGGCAGGAAATGGGGGACTTTAACCACGGCCAAGGGCCACCCCAACAAGGGAGCACCAGTTCTACCCAGGTTTCCCGCCAGCCAGGCTCACCCCGCGCGGCCCGCAGAGGGTATGGGAAGTCCAAGCGCTCCACTGCCGACAGTGCTCCTAAGTAGTCAGCCGCACTCTGGGCATCAGGGAAGCAGTGGTTGTTCTCTGGTGACTGTAGGCACAGCCGGTTGTCAATCTCCAGCATCACCACTGAGCTACAGGGACATAGGGGAGGGACAGGCTGGTCCATGGGGTATCTGTACCGGCCTGACACCAAGTCTCATCCCCTTCCCCAGTACCAAGCTCCAAAGAGCTATGTCCATTCACTATGTCACCATGGCCCACCTGCTCCATGTGGCATCCAACCCCACCCCACCCCCAAAATCAGTTTTGCTATGACTACCAGTGTCCCCCAAGCCATGACTTCAATGGGCAGTGTTTTCATATCAACATCTCTCATGGATGCTGTTCACACATGCTCAGATCTCCCTTATCGGGCTGGTGTATCCATCTCCCGAATGCTATGAGCACTGGCTTTCAAGAGGTGACAACTGCCATTTCTCTAGAGAACTGGCCTCAGGAAAGTGGGAAAAACCTTCTCCCTTGGAAGGTGACACCCCTGAGGGCAGCATCAGTGACTGGCTGATGCAGGTGTACAAAAGCTGCTCCTATCTTAAGGTAGGACCAACCCTGAGCTGCTATTCACACTCCAGAGCTTTCTAAGGAATCAGGCTGAGACTAGATCCCAGAGGAGGCTCCCTCCTGCCTCAGTTTTTCCCCTGCCCCATCCTGCTTCCCTCATTCTTTTCTCCTGAGATCACAACTTCCATAGGGCACATATATCTAAATCCCCAGCCCAGGCTCTGCTTCCAGGAACCCAACTCTCCAATTCTCTTTCCTTGGAATCCCCAATACCCCATACCCCAATCTCTTCTTATTTCTCTGGCTGCTCCTTTTCATAACCACAAAACCAATTCAAACTGGTCCTATCATTTCTAACAAGACCTAGAACCAAAGTTTACTCCACTTACAAGTAACACTTGTGAAATCTTAATTGCTCCTCCTACGGAACCAAAAGGACCGGGACATGACCGGAACCTGAGTGCTAAAACCCTTTCAGAAGCAAAGGGTCCATTATCTAGGAAGATACAGTGCTGAAACCCCTTAAATCTTGACCTGAACCCTGAATCAGGAAGACAGATTTGAGCTTTGCTTCCTGTCTCCTTGCCAGCCAAACTCACAAATAAAAGCTTTCTTTTCTCAAAAGCTGGTGCCATAGCATTGGCTTCTACACACATCGGTCAGTGAGCCCTTGCTCAGTAACACTTTTCTGAGCTAATTTCCCTCAACTAATCCTTAGGTCTCAGTGTCCCCAGATCATTCTGTCCCTACTCTTTCCCTACTTCTTTCGGTCCTCCCATGGCTTCAAGGATTGTCAACACCCTTTTGTCTTTCTTGTCTCCATGTTTAGCTTCTGTCTTTAGCGCCTTCAATATCCCCCAGACTTCTCAGATTCTGCAAGCCCCAAAGCAACCCCTAATTTTCACCCAGTGTCCACTTTGATGAGATGCCCTCCAGCCAATCACCCCAGCCAGAGACTGGCACATCTGCCACCCTCTTCTATCTCTCCTAGTCTATCCATACCCAGCCAGATACGTGAGGGTCCCCTCCTGTCTGCTGCTCAGTGCCTGAGCAGTCCCTATAGCTCCCCAGGGTAGAGCTACTCACCCGATCACCTCTGGGGCCAGCTCTCTCCGGTTCCGGGCTTCAGAGCCAGGGCCTGGCCGGTGGTAAGGGAAGACCATGGCCTGGCCATGCTCGTCCAGGCGGAAGCGCAAAGAGGTTCGTAGGATGCCGCTGAGCCGCTGCAAGAAGTCGGCGCTAGAGCGCAGCAGCTCCTCGGGTGGCAGCAGCACAGTGAGCACCAGCACACCGCGGGCTAGCAGGGCCGGCACCTCGCCAGCACAGTCCAGCCCGTCCCAGCCGCACTCCTCTGTGTTACAGCCCTGGTCACAGCGGCCATCCGCAAAGTGGTCCGCGCAGTACTTCTCGTATACCGGGCTGGGGGCGAAGAGGGGGCGCGGTCAGGGGGCCTCCGACTTGCTGCACACACAGTGCAGAGTGACTCCGGAGACAAGGAGGGGACAGACAGAGAAGAGAGGACTAGAATATATCTGCATGTATCAGGCTTTCTGCAAGTCCATCCATTCGCTCAGTAACTATTAATAAGTCACTTCTGCTAGAGCCTGCTAGGTTCTGGGAGCTGCTGTAGGCACCCAGGATATGCCCAGGCAGAAATCCTTGAACACATGGAGCTGGCATTCCAGTGGGCGGGGTCAGCTGTAAAGGAGGCGAATGAGCAGAATATACAGCATTTCAATTACACGTCAGTAAAAGCTAAATGTAAATACACACACATACACTCACACACAGAGTGCTATGTGGAATTAAAATGCTAAGGGGAAGTGCTGGAGTTGGCCAGGGAGATCACTGAGAAGGTATCACTAGTGGAGCAAAGACTTGATGGAGATGGGGAGGAGCCATGTGGCTTCCTGAGGGAAGAGTATTCCAGGCAGAGGGAACAGACAGTGCAAAGGATTGTCAGATATGGCACATGGACAGACAAGACACAGACTAAGATAAATGGATGGACAGACGGAGAGAGAGAAGTGGCCCAAGCACAGATGCACAGATGCACAGATGCACAGATGCACAGATGGACAGACAGAGGGGCTCACTTGCAAGCACGCTCCCGGCCGCCAGCCCAACAGTCGAAGTTGTCGTAGAGGCAGGCGGGAGAGCTACAGGCGGGGTCACAGCGGCTGTTGTTGAAGAGGCGCCAGCACTGCAGCGCCGAGCACTGCCGCCAGGGGTCGCCCACGCTCAGCGAGCAGTCACCGCCATCCCAGCCGCAACCGGGGCTGTTGCACTCGCGGTCGCAGCGCTTGTCCCCACTCTTGGCCTCGCAGGCGGCACTCGGGCACAGAGGCTCCTCGGGGACCTCAGGGACCGCGGCCGGCACCTCACAGCGCGGTCCAGCCCAGCCCGGCACGCACATGCAACGAAAGAAGGGCGCCAACGGTTCGGGGCGGCAAGAGCCCCCATGGAGGCAGGGAGAGGCCATGCAGCTGGCGTTGGTGGCCCCTAGCGACGACTCTCGGGGGCCTCTGCAGGCAGGCCCGGACAGCCCCGGAGGGCAGGCACAGCGTGGCCCACGGACCGTCTGCTGGCATGGGACGCCGACCGGGCACTGCAGCTCCCGGCAGGAGCTTGCCACCCGCTCGCAATGCGGGCCCCAGAATGGCTGGGATGGATTGGGGAGCGAGAAAAGAAAGAAAAAAAAAGCATGGGGCCAGAGTTGGAGGGAAGAAGGAAAAGGGAGAAGGGAGAGATAGGAGAGGATGGGGGTCAAGACTTGGGAACGCTTGAGCCTCCAATCCTCCCAGGTCCTACCAAACCTCTTCCCCTCCAGGTAATATCAAGGTTTCCTAGAAACCCCCTTCTCTTCCACCTCTTCTCCCCTGAAGCCATTCCCTCCCACCAGGCCATGCTCCCACTCCTCTCCCAAAGACCAATGTGACCAGCCCCCCACCCCCACTTACCGGGATGCAATGGCAAGTAAAGGTCAGAGCACTCCCAGTGCCTTGACTGGGAAGGCACTGGCCTCCATGCTGGCATGGCTGGGACTCGCAGGGAGACAGTACAGTCTGACAGCGGGCACCTGGGCAAGCAGGAGCAGCTAGGTCAGCCACAGTAGAACACAGGCAGAATTCCAGGACAGCCCCATTGCCCACACTTACCTGTAAAGCCAGCTTGACAAAGGCAGCGGAAACCCCCACCTGGTTCCTGCAGGCAGTCCCGGGTGTGTGCTGCATGGCAGGCACCCGGGTGACACTCATTGATGTCTGCCTCACAGCGCAGACCAGTGTATCCTGGGGGGCAGGTACAGTGGAAGCCACCCACCAGGTCTACACAGGTACCATTGTGCAGGCACTGGGGGTGTAGGTCCAGGGGTAGACTTGGGCCACAGTCATCCTCATTAATCTCACACAGCACACCTGGGAAAGGGAAGATAGGGAAGCAGTCAGGAGTGGACAGAGATCCAGCCTCCCAGCCTGTCCCCCAACCCTGGCCCTAGCATACCCAGTGTCCCAGGGGGGCAGGAGCAGAGATATCGGGCCACAAGGTCAATGCAGAAGCCCCCATGCTGGCAGGGCTGGGAGGCACACTCATCCACGTCATCCTCACAGTTGTTACCAGCATAGCCAGCCGGACACTGTGGTGGGGACAAGACAGGAATCCACTCAGGCCCAAGGGACACAGACACTGCTCATGAAGACACAGAGAATCCTATCACAAAAGGACACACAACAGTCATCCAACACACAGAGACACGCCCAGTATGCAGAAAATACACTCAAACACAGAAGGACACCCAGATATGGAAGGCCACAGACACGCAAAGTGCAGATGAACACAGAAACGCAAAGGACAGACACATAGGAGAAACACCTAGATACCCAGATATACCCAAGACACACACAACCAGAGACACATACTTAGACACCAGCACATGCATTCATGCCCAGAGACACCAAGCACAGAGAGACGCAAAGGTATGTCCAGGAACCAACTAAAGACAGACAAAAACACCCCCAGATTTACCCAGAGTGACATCCACAAAAATATACTCAGTCACAAAAGCAAAACCCAAGCAGGCCTAGAGAGACACACTGACATCAGGCTACAGATGCACAAAAATATGTGTCCAGACACACCCAGGTGTGTCTCCTCCCCTGAGCACCCCTTACCTCACACACATAACCTCCCATGTAGCCTCGGCAGGTGCCCCCATGCTGGCAGGGCTGGGCCAAGCAGGGGTCCATCTCCTGCTCACAGTGGCTGCCTGTGCGGCCCTCTGGGCAAATGCAGTAGTGGGAACTGTCCTTGTCTACACAGTGCCCACCAGCCTGACACAGCTGCTCCATCCGCACCCCTGTCCAGAGAGTAGTATCAGGCACACACGCCCATCTCCCTGCCCGCATCACAAAAAACACTATCCAACATCCTTGCTGCCACTAGTCACCAGAGTCCCACTACATTCCATAAGGTTGTAGTGTGTCACACATTCTCCCAAACTGCATAGTCCCAGTCACTGAAACACACACACACACACACACACACACACACACACACACACACCCCTTCACGGTTCACACCAGCTCAGTCACACACAGTATTGCAGACATCATCCCAGTTGTCTTATGGTGACACACGTACCATCCTGGCTGACCGTCATATAATCACAAATCCACACACACTCAGCCATATACCCTATCACTTCCATATGCTCTGTCGCACCCTCAACAGGCTCACACTGGCAAGAAGTATGTGCACATGTGCCCTCCTGAGCTACACACACCAGCCACGCATGTGTTCTCTCTCACCCATCTGAGCTGCGGCCTCTTTGCAGGGCAGGCTCTGGATGTCACAGAGGCTGCCACTCCACCCTGGAGGACAAAGGCAGTAGAAAGAGGTTCCTGTCGGGGCACAGCGACCCCCGTTCTGACAGGGTACACGGCTGCACCAGTCTACCAGCGTCTGCAGGGGAAGCCCACAGTGTCAGCACTCAGGGACCCCCAGAAATTACACTCCAGATTTTCCCCCAGGGTCCCGGCCAGGCCCCTCACCACAACCTCAGTGCAAACCCCTCCCCAGGACCCAGGCAGGCTTCTCCCTCAGGATACCCAGCATGCCCCACCTACAAAACACTCCTCCTACCACCACCATCATCACCACCACCTGCCCCAAGTGACCCAGCCCACCTGGCACTGAGTGCCAGTGAAGCCCTTGTGACAGGCACAATGGAAACCAGAGTGGGTGGCAGTGCAGATGCCCCCGTGCAGACAGGGCCGCGAGAGGCAGGGGTCGGTCTCGTGCTGGCAGTGTGCACCAGTGTAGCCAGGGCGACACAGGCAGCTGAATGAGTTCACGCCATCCACACAGGTACCACCATTGAAGCAGGAGCTGGAGGAGAAGTGAGGGTGGGTCAGGCCCCTCCCCTCTCACAGGTCCCACCCTCCCTCCTGGGCCCAGCCTAGCACTGCATGGGCACACTCTCTGAGTACTATCCCCCCACCTGCCTGTCCCTCAGACACAATCTACCAGGTACTTCATTCAGCACTAAGGTGAGAGCCACGTGGAGGCCTGGCCTGGCCTGGCCTTGCCCCCTTAGGGACCAGCATCTCTAAGATGACCCTGTCACTTCCCGGACAGTGTCCAATCAGTATCAGAGTCCAGAGGTGGATGCCGAAAAGATGACCCCCCCACTTCTTGTCCCCACTCCTTCTCAGGTCCTGTGCCCCACCCAATGCCGGGGTCCCTGAGCTTCTAGTAGAGTCCCCATCCACCTAGGGCTGCAGTTGGGTAGGTCCTGCTCGCAACGGAAGCCTCCATAGCCTGGGGGGCAGGTGCAGGTGAAGGAGGCCACGTGGTCAGTGCAGGTGCCTGGGCCGCAGGGGCTGCTCAAACACTCGTCCACATCGTGGGCACAGCGGGGGCCAACAAAGCCAGGGAGGCAGGAGCAGGAAAAGGAGCCCACATGATCCTGACAGGAGCCACCATTCAGGCAGGGGTCTGTGGTCAGAAAAGAGGAGGTCTGGGCACTCGCCTTACCAATGCCCCCATCAGCCCTGCCTGACCTGGTCATGCCTTCCATAGCAGGGAACTTGGGAGGAAACTAGGCTTAATTAGGAGGGGCACATTTGGTCAGAGGGATCAACTTCTGTCCCCTCTATTGTCTCACCGCCCCCCATCTCACCTATGTGGAAGAGGAAGGAGTTGGCAGAACCAAAAGGTCCCTTTGAGTGGCCAAGCACATACTGTTACTTGTGTCTGCTTAATTCCTGGACTCAGCACAGGAGGCCTGCTGGCCAGTAGAGTGGCCACTGGCCACACTGAGTCCTTAACATGTGGCTGTTTCAAATTGAGTTGTGCCATAAGTATAAAATACACATCGGATTTTGGATTTTGAAGACGTATGAAAAAAAGACTAAAATATCTTAATAGTTTTATATTGATTACATGTTGAAATAATAATATTTATATATTAGGTTAAATAAAATATATATTAAATTTAATGTCACTGGTCTTGTTTTTTTTGTTTTTTTGTTTTTTTTTTACTTTTTTAATGTGAGTACTAGGAAAATTTTAATTGTATATGTGGCTTGGGTCATTTGTCTATTGGACAGCACTCCTAAAGAACTTACTGGGGGCCTATTCGCTCATATTTTATACAAAATTCTACTTTGCTTGCTGTCAGAGATAGAGTACAGGCTTCAGAGTCAAACACACCTGTGCTCCAATCCCAGCTTTGTCCCCTCACCTGCTACATGACCTCAGGCAAGTCACTTAACCTCTTTGGGCCTCATTTCCATGAGTAAAATGGAGAAAGTAAGAGAACTATGAAGATGAAATGAAAGCACAGTGGCCCGCAAATAGCATGGCTTGATGAACATGTTTCCTAAAGCAGCACCCCCCAAGGGCTCCCCCGAACTCACTGGGGTCACAGTCATTGATGTCCTGGTCACAGGAAGGGCCACTGTACCCCCTGTGGCAGGTACAGCTAAAACTTCCTGCCAGGTTGGTGCAGGCACCATGGGATCCGCAGGGTGAGGGGCTGGTACACTCGTCTATATCCTGCTGGCATCTCAGGCCTGGTGAGGAATAAGATGACATCTAGGGTTAGAGTGGGGAGGGTAGGCTCTGAGAGTACCTGTGGCTGAGGAAGACCCTGAAGGCTAAGATAGGTAAACAAGCTATGCTGTGATTTGCCTCTAGGAGTTTTTCACCTACTGTTCTAAAACTTTCTTCTTGCCTCAGTGGGCGGGAAATGCATTCTCTGATTGAGGTCTGCTGCTCTAGGAAGCTGTCTCCAAACCCTCAGCTCAGAGATCTAGCTTCCCCAGCTCCATACCCCTTATTCTTCTCCCAAACTGACCACAGAGGCTATGAGTATCTGTGTCCAGTTCTGTTCCTTCCCAGAAGGAAGCTCCCTTAAAAGGCAGAGCCAAGGGTGAGTCCCCCCTGGGTCCCCAGCATTGCCCCATATGCAGCAGGGAGGAAGGAAGGTGAGGCAGAGTTGGAGGAAAAAGCAGCAGCTTGTGTACCTTGCCAGCCATGGGGGCAGGAGCAGATAGCCATCTGGCCAGGAGCAGACTCACAGTGGCCCCCGTGCTCGCAAGGGTTTGGGGTACAGGGGGACAGCAGCTCACACTGATGACCTGTAGAGGGCAAGCAGAGTAAGGTAGTCTCAAGAGATTCTTTCTTTCATCAGCTCCCAGGGTCCCCACCTTGATACCCACATCCCAAGCTCCAAAGAGAAAAGAGGAAAAGAAAACAAAGAGAAACATACAGAAGGAAGAGAGTGAAACAGGAAGTAAGAAGGAAGAGGGAGGTGGAGAATCCTGGGGAGGGAAGGTAGGCACACACACCATGGACACCAGGGGGACAGATGCAGTGGAAGCCCATTCCATCGCTGGTGCAGGTGCCGCCAGCCCCACAGGGCTGAGACTCACAGGCATCTTGAGCAAGGCTCTGGCTGCACTGGGGGCCACTCCAGCCAGGCTCACACTCACAGTGGAACCTGGAGGGGGAGGCAGTCAGGGCTGGCATGTGCGCAGGGATGGTGGGGTCAGGGGCTGGGGAGAGACCTCACCCTCCAGGTGCATCGTGGCAGACACCATGACTGCAGGGTTCTTGGGCACAGGGATGGCTCGGGGGAAGGCACAGTGGGGGCAAGAAGCCAGGTGGGCAGAGGCAGCGGAAGCCGTTTTCCCCATCCACGCAGGAGCCTCCCTCGCCGCACGGGCTGGATGCACACTCGTTGATCTCCACGTTGCATAGGGGCCCTGGGAAGCATGCAGGCAACCTCATCCCAGGACAAGGACAACTGAGCCAGTGGGGAGGGACAACCTAGCCCCATTTAGCATGGCCACACCCTTGAGCAAAGACACTCTCATTCTCATAACATATCAATTCTTGTGAAAATTGAACAGCCACTTCCCAAAACCAGAACTATCTTCCCCCAGATCATCCTTATCCCCAAACTTGCATAAAGTCACTTTCATTTTCACAAAGGATTACTTTGGCCCCACTCAGAAACATCCCTATCCAATCAAGACACCACCTATGTTCCAGGATAAACTTGAGCCAATATGGGGACAACCTCATACCAATGAGAGAATGCACAACCTCAGGGCAAAGCGTGGACAGTCTTGTTGGACAGGCGAGTGCAAAGAGAGGGGTAAAACCCAGCCAAGGAAGATGGATAATTTCACCTTTACCCTCTAAAGACCTCCTTTCCATGGCAGCCACTAGCCCACCTGTGAAGCCAGGCTGGCAGACACAGTCATAGCGGTTGATACCATCTCGGCAGATTCCAAAGGAGCAAGGGTTGCTGGCACAATCATCTATGTTCACTTCACAGTTCACACCTGGGGAGGGGCAACAAGACATGGTAGCCACCACTGTACCCTACCAGGGGCACCATTCCCAAATCCTATGTGCCCTCCCAGATGTTCCTGCCCCAGCCCAGCCCCTGGCCCCACCTGTGGTGCCAGGAAGGCAGCGGCAGAGGTATTTGTCCACCAGGTCTAGGCATTTGCCCCCATGACGGCAGGGCTGGCTGCGGCACTCATCGACCTGACTCTCACAGCGCGTGCCTGTGTAGCCCGGGGCACAGGCACAGGAGAAACTGGCAATGCCGTCCACGCAGCGACCGTGGTGGCACGGGTCCGGGGAGCAGTCATCAACGTTGAGCTCACACAGTGCGCCCTCAAAGCCTGCGGGGCCACAAGGTCAGGCTCTGCCCACTTGCCAAGGTCCTGTCCATAGTCACGGCTCCAACCAGTCCTGTCTAAGCTTTACCTCAGGCCTTGCCCATTGAGCCCAGAGGAGGCAGGCACAATTCAGGCCCTGTCCTAGTTGGCCTCCACTCCACCCGGCTCTAGGTTTATTCCAGAACTCGCCCCTGGCCAAGACCCTTCTAGTTAAATCCCATCCCCAGCTATGGCACCGCCTCCAATTTTTACACTATCAACCCTGTTCTGCAAACGGGGACACACAGGAGGTGCCTGGGGATACAGTGTGTTGGATACCACCCATCCAGTTACCAGTGCCTAGTTTCCTGACAGAGCCTTTGGCCCCACCCCTAGCCTTACCTCAACTTAAGTCCATCGTTGGCTCCGCCCCCTAGCTGCCATTGCCCCTGATTTGCTGCATCCCGCCCCCAAGTTTTCTCTCAGGAGCCCTGCCTTCAGACTCTTGCCAGCCTGGCATTGACCTGCCCTCACCCTCTGTACAGCGGCACTCGTAGCCATCGGGCTGGTCCACACATTTGGCTCCATTCCGGCAGGGTGTGCTGGCGCACTCATCAACATCCAGCTGACACATGGCCCCGCTGAAGCCTAGGATGGGGAGTGAGGTGAGCAAAGGCCCTTGTTTGGGTGAGAAGCCCATTTACTTATTTTTAAATTAATTTCAATGTTGTTCATAACATGGTTTCCGCTAACATGGTCTTATATGCTCCCAGTCTGGAGCTGCTGAGCTGCTGCCCCTGCAGGGACCTGTCTTTTTCAAGCTCCCTGGACCCAAGGTCCTCACCTGAGGGGCAAGTGCAGCTGAAACCATTGACTCTGTCCTTGCAGACTCCACCGTTTACACATGGGCTGCTATGACACTCATCCATGTCCACTTCACAATAGGTGCCTGTGAAGCCTGTGGTGGGTTGGGGGTGGGGGAGTAGGAGGATTAGGGCAGGGGAGACTACCATCTGAAGGGAGAGCAAGGGGGGAGGTAACCCCCTTTCCACTTATAAATGGTTTCCCTGAGCCTTGGCCTTTGTCCCAGCCCAACACTAGATTCAGTTTTCATCCTCACCAAACTGTGGTCCCAATATGGACCTTGCTTTCAAACCACCCTCTTCCCTCTCCAGTTCACAGACTATGCCCTGTCCTCAGCTCCCAGCCCCAGGACCCACCATAGCCTTATGCCCAGCCTTAATTTCCACCCCAGTATTAGTAAGAGACTGTCTGCCAGCTCTGGCTCCACTTAGATCTAACTCCAGTCCCCACCCCCATATTGTCCATGCCGGCCAACGGGTAACCCCAGCCTGAAGTTCAACTGACTCCATGTGACAACACCTCCAGCCTCACACAAGATTCTGCTCTAGCCCCACCTCCACATCATCCCAAGCTTCAGTCTATCAGGGTCCCATCCCGGACACAGTTCCGCCAGTGTTCCCCTCTGTACCCTGTCTGCAGGCTCCCCCCAACCCCCACAGGCCCTGCCCATGCCACACCCACCACATACCTGCCATGCAGATGCAGGTGAACTGGCCTATGCGGTCGAGGCATGTGGCCTGGTTGCGGCAGGGCCCAGATAGGCACTCGTTGACATCTGTCTCACAGCGTGGGCCGGTGTAGCCACGGCCACACTGGCACAGAAATGAACCCTGTGTGTTCACGCACCTGCCCAGGTGCTCACACGGGTTGGCACCTGCAGGAATAGACATAGCTGGTGTGGGCAGTTGAGGACCAATGTGTCCCCACCTTCCCAACTCAGAAAATGCCCCCTCACCAATGGAGCACTCATCCACATCCTGGTCACATGCGCCACCTGTGAAGCCTGGCGGACAGGTACAGATGGCCCGGCCATTCACTGGGTTTGTGTCACAGATAGCATCCTCATGACAGGGATTGCTGACACAGGCATCATCCAGATGACACAGAAGCCCTAGAAGAGGGCAGACAGAAGTCAAGGACAGGCCCTCCAGCTCTGTCCAAAGTTCCCACAGCCCCACATAGTGTTTGTGTTTTGTTTTTATTAACCTGGAGTGTATTTAGTAGCTATTTTTTTCCCAGCCATTTATTATGAAAAATTTCAAACATATAGAAAAGTTGATTTGTATGCCCACCACCTAGATTCAACTATTATAAGATTTATCTTTTTTTCTGAAAATAAATTGGAAACATTCATATATTGTGTTTAGTATATTTATTTACTTATTATTTATTTATTTTTTTACACCTACAGCACCTCGGTGGTCTCCCATCCAAGTACTAACCAAGCCTGACCCTGCTTAACTTCTGAGATCAGAAGGGATGGGTGTGTTCAGGGTGGCATGGCCGTAGACTCACATATTATTTTTAAATCTGTTGCCTCTTTTTCTGATTATAAAAGGATCTTACCTCAAGCCTTTGCTTCTGCAGTACTCTCTGCCTGACACACCCTTCCCTCCATTTCCAAGTCCCCCTCCCATACACCTTCTCTGACCTTTGCCATTTCCAAAGGTCCTCTCTCTTTCTCACAGTATAGCTATCTATTCCCATGGCTTTTGCCCTGGACTGTAAGCCACTCTCCTCCTAAGGCCTCTTACTCCAAATTTGGCCTTCAGTATAATCATGCAAACACTCAAGTCAGACACCATGCTTGTCCCAGCTCAAGAACCATTAATGGCTCCCTTGCTGCCTACAGGAGAAATAGCTACTCACCAGTCTTGCCCATGGGGCAGGCACAGTAAAAGGAGGCCACACGGTCATGGCAGGTGGCCCCATGGAAGCACACAGCCGTAGCACAGTCATCGATATTCTGACTGCAGCTCTCACCAGTCCAGCCATTGACGCACACACAGCTGTGGCCACCCAGTGTGTTAAAGCAGGTGCCCCCATTGTGGCAAGCGTTGGGCTGCAGCTGACACTCATCCACGTCTTCTGTGCAGAATTGGCCTACGGCACAGAGATGCACCAGTCCAGACACGTGGACTGTGCATGCCCACCCAAAGTCTGCCACTCAGCTCCCTTCAGCCCCAGTGCCCACCTGTCCACTCAGGAGGGCACTGGCAGTTGTAGGTATTGACACCATCCACACATGTCCCCCCATTTAGACATCGGTGCCCTGGACAGTCATCCACATTCACTTCACAGTTCTGGCCCTCGAACCCTAGCGTGGGAAGAAGAGGCGAGGCTGGTCACTGCCAGGCTGGCCAGCTGCTCCCCCACTCCTGCTGCCTCCCCTGAGAACAGTTCCCTCACCTGGAAGGCAGGCACAATCATAGGTGAGGTCACCATTCTGTCTACAGGTACCCCCATTACGGCATGGTGAGGGAGCACATGGCACTGCAGGGTTCTCACACAGTGACCCTGTGTAGCCAGCTGGGCACTGGCAGCGAAAGGAACCAGGCGTGTTGAGGCAGGTGCCACCATGACGGCAGGGCCCGCCCACTCGGCACTCATCCACATCACTTCGGCAGCTGCGGCCCTGGTAGCCAGGTGGGCAGGAGCAGATGTAGCGGCCATCTGGCCCCACTGAGCAGCGGGCACCATGAGCACAGGGACTGCTGAAGCAGGGATCCGGCAGGGAGCAATCAGGGCCTGGGGGGACCAGGAGAGGGTAAGCTTGGGCAGAGCACACCCACAGCTGCCTTGGGCTCCCCTCCAGATCCTCCCTTACCTCGGAACCCACGGAGACAGCGGCAGGAGAATCGGGCAGTGCCCGCTACCACCGAGCTCTGGCAGACACCTCGGCCAGCACAGGGGCCCGAATGGCAGGGATCTTCCAACTGGCATCGCTCACCCACCCAACCTGGTGGGCACCTGTGGGCAGAGACAGTTCAATGGGGGCAGGAAAGCTCCAGACACAGAGATACACACAAGACAGGCTAATAGGCAAACAGCAATTAACACACTCATTTATTCATGCAAGTATTCACTGAGCACTTACTACATTCTTAGGTATAGGAGTACAGAAGCAAACACAATAAAAGTGGTCCTACCCTCTTGATGCTCTCAGCCAGATTGAGCCAAGAGAAGATACACAAATCATGAATTAACAACATACTAGCAGGGAGTTGTAAGGGCCATGAGGGCCATGAAGGGTATAGTATAGAATGTTAGCTCTGGAAAAGAAATGTCGACGTCCCAGAACATGTGACTGTTACCTTATTTGCAAAGAGTCTTTCCAGATATAACTAAATGACAGATATCAAGATGAGATCATCCTGGATTTTCCAGGTAGGCCCTAAATCCAATGACAGGAGTCCTTTTAAGAGAAAGGCAGAGGAAGATTTGGGAGAAAGAGGCCGTTGGAGGCAGAGATTGCACCCACAAGCCAAGGACCACCTGGAGCTACTAGAAATGGAAGAGGACTCTCTCCTAAAGCCACTAGAGAGCACGTGGCTGCCAATACCTTGATTGCAGACTTCTGGCCTCCAGGACGGTGAGAGTAAATTTCTGTTGTTTCAAACCACCCAGTTTTGAGTAATTTTTTATAGAAGCCACAGGAAAGTAAGACACAGGATAATGAGAATAGAGTGGGAGGATGGCAACTATATTTTCACAGACTAAAGGAAGGGAGTGGGCCATGGGACTGTATGTGGAAGTGTTCCAGGCAGAAGGAACAGCATCTGAAAAGTTCAGACTCCAGAAGACAACCTCCCAGGCACACACAGACAGACCCCAAAACATACATACACAGATACACACATAGAGGGATGGACACACCAACTCCACATATTGGCCTGGCAAATACTCAGATACCAACCCGCAGACTGGGTCACATACATATATGGGCAACTCTCACCTGGACAGACAGGAAGACCCCAGAAGTCCTCTACTCCTTTTCTGGGGACACATATGCCCCTTTTTTTCACTGAGGGTAGGATGTAAACACCAGTATTGATGCCTTTTTGTTGGGAGGAGACCTGCAGCCCCCTTCCAAATTACCAAAGCAAGTTGGATGGAATATGAGGGAAATATGAGAACTGGGAGGATGGTGATGCTGAGACTGGAAATCTCCAGGGAAAAACTGGCTGGATCAGAGGGGCTTAGAGAGGGTACAAGGTACAGGCCCGCCCCTGATGCTGCCACCCCGCGCGTGCTGGGCCCTCTCTCTCGTTTGTACAAGTCACTGAGGGCCAAACTCCAGCAGCTGACTCAGTCCTTAGCGTCATCCACAATATCCCCCACCCCGGCCCCCAGCGAAACAGGTCAGGGCAAGGCCGGGCCGGGGAGCAGATAGTGTCAAGAAGGTAGGGCTCAGCTCCCAGGCCAGCTTCCAGCCCCCTTCCCCAAAGGCCCGCAGGGCAAGGACAGCTGCGACTACTGTGCGCCGGGAGGGGGCGCGCTGCACCAGGCTGCCCTGACTGCGGGTCCCACTGCTAGGTAGGGCGCGGCAGCGCAGCCCCCTCCCGTCGCCCTGGGCGGGTTCTCACGCTCTGCGCCCCGCTCCCCTGCCGACCGGTCAGGCCGGTTCCAGCCTTCGCCCGCGTCCCGCCCCACGGCCTGGGTTTCGGGGGAGACCGACTGGGGGCGGGGAGTTGGCGGGGGAGGCGATGACTGGAAGATAGAGACAAGGTCTTGGGAACCTACTTTGGGGGGAAAGACTTGGGGGATTCATTGGGAAGGGACAAATTGGGCTATCCCTAAAAGGATACGAGTATTTGGGACCTTGAAAGAGATTGGAAGGGGGGCGCAGGGAATAGTTCCCACGGCCCATCTCTGGGGACTGAGCCCGCTCCACTCCGGGAGATCCAAGCTCCGGAAGCCTGCGCGCACCGGTGATTCACCTGTCGAGGGGCGGGGCAGCCGCGGGCGCATTCACCTGTCGGCAATATTCCAGACAGAGCAACACAGTGAAGGAGCCCGGGACTGCGGCTCCGCCTCCCGGGTGAATGGCTCCAGGTCAGGTCGCACTTTCCCCCACTTCCACCATTGCAGACTCTCAGCCCGACGAACCCACTCAGCCAGGCTAATCCACCCGCCACCCATGTGAGCTCAAATGGAGCTCCACTCAGAGTGCGTGTATAATTTCAAAGGGGGCTGTCCTGGGTCTAAAGTCGACGTTGTTAAATAAATGAATACATAAACGAATCAATTAATGGCTACCAGCTTAACTGCTATTACTAATGACATTCTAAAAGGAACCAAGCATTTCCCCATAATCTTGAGAGGTTCCCCCTTATGGCACCTACTTCCTGTGTCTCTACCGTTGTTATTTATAATAATAATCCCTATTTATTGAGCACTTACTGCATGCTGAGCACTATGCTGAGTTCATTGTATGAAGGACTATTTAAATCTGTATAATTAACCTCCTAAAGAAGGAACTATTATTGCTTCATTTTCCAGATGAAAAACTGAAGCTCAGAGAGCTCAAAGCACTTGTTTAAGGTAACCCAGACCCTAGAATTTAAACTGAGCTCTGTCTGCCTCTGCTCACCTCTCTCCCAGCCTCTTCCCTGCTTCCCCTAACCCTCTATCTTTCCTTGTGTTATCCAACAACCCAATTCTTGGGACCCTTTGTGGTAACAAGCCGAGGAAAGCACCTCTATCTCACAGAGGCAGTGAGGTTCAGAGAGGGAACATGACTAACCCAAGGTCACACAGTAATAAAGTGGCAGAGCAGAGCTGTATTACAGGCCTCTGTGACCCCACCACAAAATCCTGAAATAGGGAGGGTACAGATAGTGTACCCACAACTGTCAAGCCATTGCTATTGGACCCTGAAGATTTGTTGATTGAATTATAATGACCTCCATCAGGAGCTTTACACGTGATCTCAGGCAGCTGAGAACCCTGTGAAGTTGAGGTTACTGGGCCCATTTTCCAGACCAGGACACTGAGGCTTATAGAGCTGAAGTCCCAGTCAGTCAGCAATGTGACGTGGGATTTGAACCCTAGCCAGGCAGACTCCAGAGCCCCTGGTCTCGACGCTGCTGATTCTGATTGGGAAACAAGAGGTTGCCCGAGCCACACACACATAGGTAGTAGTAGAGGCATCATGGTGGACAGAGGCAGAGAGGGAAGACAGACCGCCTCCCCACACAGGGCCCACTCATGGCTTAGAGCCAGGCACTCACAGGCAGGCAGCCTCCCGGGAGGGCAGCTGGGTGCAGCGACCTCCATTCACACACGGGCTTCCATCCAGGCAAGGAGGGGCTGTGTGGGGGCAAAGGGAGGTGGGCGGATCAGCCAGGAGCCCAGGAACCCCAGCTTGGAGTGACAGACCCCCCTCCTTCCCTCCCCCAGGCAACAGCTGCACAGAGCTGGGGGTGTCTCTGTGGGTACAGGGAGCCCCCGCATCTACAGTTCCCACGCTCCCCCCCCACCCTGGCTCCAGCTGTTGGGGTTGCAGCTGTCCCTGCCAGCTTGAGCCCTGGGAACCACAAGGTAGAGTTGGGCAGGAGGAGGCACTGACTTGTGCCAGATGTGGGGGCTCAAGAAGCTGCCAGAATGGGGAATGCTGAGGCAGGAAGTGAGATGCTGAGTGTTAATGAAAGGTCTGGCTGGGTCTGTATGCCCAGATTCTAGGGTAATGGAAGGGCAGGGGCAGGGAGTCCCTGGGCCATGGGTCTCCCTTCCAGTGATGTTGGTCATCTTCTCCAGTAGCTCTACGTGGTGGCTCTGGGGAGAGAAGCCAGGGCATGTACCCCAGGCGCAGCCAGCATTGGGTGTTGCAGGCATAGGGTGTGTAAAGGGAGGGGCAGCTGGCACAAGACATGTGCTGCCCTGTCCAGCGTCCCCATCCCTGAGGGCTGTGTCCCTCTGGGGTGTGGCACAATCTAACTGTCCTGCCAGACAGGTCTGCAGCATGGTTGGGTGTGAACTAGTGGAGAATTGCGTGTGCTGACAGGTGGGGGGCCACTGTGTGTGTGTGTCACAGAGAGACAGAAAGATGGAGGGAGATGGAGAAAAACAGAGACAGACATAAAAAATGAAACTAGAAGCAGGCAGACACAGAGAGGAGATAGAGAAGTACAGAGACAAAGAGACAGTGAGAGACAGGAGGAGTTGAGCTAGACATGAGAATGGACCAATATGGTATATGTCCCCTTTCTTAGGGAGACAAACAGAGACAAGACACTATCACCCAGACAGGGGTCTGTGGGTGTTTGTGAACTCACACTGGGGAGCACGTGATCCACGCTGTGGGCCTCGATGAGCTCTGGGCTGTGCAGGCACATGCCCATGTACATGACGTGCGTGGGTATATAGATGTGTGTGCCACTTATGCAGGATAGGTCTGTCTGCTGTGCATCCATGTATATGAACTCTGTATTTGGGTATTCAGCTGTGTTCGTGTGTGGGACTTGTGTGCACAAGTGTGTTTGTGTATGGGTCGGATGTGCCTACCTGCATGTGTGAGCTGGGTGTAGACATGCCTTTACATCTGTGTCTTTCTGAGTGAATGCAGAAAGCATGTAAGAGGTCTTCGGCTGATGCAGATCAATATGTGAGCTGTGTATGTCTGGGTGTGTCTTGTGTGAGCTGGGTGTGCACATCTGCGGGTGTACTCTATGTGTGCACATCTACATCTCGGTATGTGTGACCCAGGGCTGTGTATGATCGCTGGCCCCGCAGGGGTGGCCGCTGCTGCCCAGTCCTGCTAGCTGGACCCAGGGCATAGGCTAGGGAGGCCAGTCCCTTCCGCAACCCCGACCCTTCCAGCGCCCAGCCCCACACCGGCGGCCTGGGACCCCTGGACAAGGCTGCTGGGCCCGCGTCCCTCCTCCGCCGGCCAAGCCTCTTTTGGGGGGCTGTGTCACTGGCAGCCCCCGCCCAGGCCCCGCCGCCCGTCCCGCTTTGTCTGGCAAAGAAAGCGTGAGGCTGGCCAGAGGGAGGGGGTGTCTAGACGGCGCGGCCATTGTCCCAAGCGAGGGAGGGGAGAGCCGGGAGGGGGAGGGGCGGGGAGCCCCCGGCCGGCTCGGGAGGGGCTTGGGCTGCGGGGCCCAGGCGCTGGAGCTGGAGAGAAGCACGTGCATTCGTGCCCCCTCTTATCTCCCCTCCAGGGCAAGAACGGGGTCCCGGGGCCAACCGGTCCCGGCGGCCAGGGGAGGGAGCGGGGCCGCAGGCTGGGGAATGAGCGCGGGCGCCGCTGCGGCTCCGGCTCCTGTTCCGGCTCCGGGTCTTGCGGCGCTCCAGCCTGGGAAGTTTCCTCCGAGTTCAGAGCTCCGAGAACTTCGCGCCCCCTCCCCGCCTCCCGCCCGGCTAGGCCAGCCCCGAGTGGGGGGCGGTGGGGCTTTTGTACGAAGGGTCACCGCTCTGGGGGTATTTGGGCTCCAATCATGACCTTCCCAGGACTCCAGATGGGTGTGGGTTAGAAGTGAACCCCATATTATTGGTACCCCCCAATTATGAGTCCCTGATGCCAGCACCTCGAGCCTTCAGTCTCGGTTTCCTGGGTCCCTTCGTCCCCAGCCCTGATCGTTCTTGGGCCCCTATACCTTGGGCATCTGGGGCCCTGCTCACCCCCCTATTCTGAGTCTGTCCCGCAGGGCTGGGACACAGCAGCTCCGTGCTCCTGCGCTCCTGCCCCTGCTTTGGTCCTTGGCTCCCAGGCCTCCCCGCAGCACCAGACTCGAGGTCCTTGCACTCCGCTGCAACCCCCTCCCCGTCCCCCTCACCCGGTCCGTCCAGCCCTCTAGATTCCGGCCCCTCACCTGCAGCACCTGGCCCCGCTAGCAGCAGCAATAGGGGCAGCGCCCGCACAGACTGCAGTGGCGGCAGCGGCGACATCAGGCGGCGGTGGCGGCCCCGGGCCCCCGGCCCCATGGCGGCCGGCTGCGACCCTCCCTCCTCCCTCCTCCCTCTTTCCCTGGGCCCCGTGCGAGTCCGGGGCCAGCCTCCGCGCGGCCAACTTCGCTGAAGTGAGGCAGCCAGGCCGCCCCGCCCCCAGCCCTAGCTGTTCGCCCCGCCCCCGGGCCTGCCCTGCTCTCCCCGCCTCCCGCCCGGCCTCCCGGGGTCCCTGCCCACCTTCCATCCACCCTCCACCTACCCACACTAACTAGGATTTGTGGACCCTCAGAAACCCAGGCCCGCCACGCGGGAAGATGCAGGACCAACTTGCAGTGACAGACACACGCAGCCTGATGAATATGCCTGTTCCAAACACGCCCAGAGCGCAGGACACATTGGGCCAGGACATAAACACAAACCCCCACCCCAGACACCCCCAAACTGAGGCTAGGCATGTCCTTGAGAGGATCACAAACACACAGCCGCCACGCACAAATGCAGAGGCATGCACAGAGCGGGGACTTAAAATTTGAAGCTGTAGCAAACCCAAAACTCAGGCCCCGCGAGGCCTTGAGCCTGAGGCCCCATTTGCAGCCTCTGATCTCAAACACACTCTAGGAATCTCATGCAACAACACACATACACACTCCTTCGTACCCCACTTCCTCCTCACTATCCTGTGTGAACCACGAAGGTCCACCCCAATACCCCAGTCCCCAGCCCCACCCCATACCCCACACTGCTTTGCCACTCAATTTGATCAACTACCTTTTCCAAAATGTCCCCATTGTGAGAATGGAGACCCCTGAAAGGCCCCAAGCCTACCCCTGAAGGAGTTGTCATTCTTGGGGGATAAAAACACACAAACACCTATGGGCTTAGGGCTGGCCAGAGTCAGAGGCAGAGTCTCAAGAGAGCTCAAAGAGGGGTTCCTGGGGGCTCTGCTTGGTGTGGGGGGTACTTATTTCTTCATTCATTAATTCAACAAGTAGGTATAAAGCTCTAGCTCTGTGTCTGGCTTTGTTCCAGGGACCAGGGTACACCTTCCACCCTCAGAGAGAGCTTCCCAGAGGAGCGTCCAACGGAGCTTAGCCTGTGTGAACTGAAAGGATGACATCCCTGCAGAGGGACAGTCTTGCACCCACAGGAGGGAGCAGAGTCTGGAAGGAGAATGGGCAGGCCAGGGCAGGGGCTGGCCATGATGAGGAGAAGGAGGAGAAAGAGCTCAGGCTGGCCCCCAGGTACTTGGCTTGGTGATGAGGCTACAGGGAGAATGAATGGGTCGAGGGTGAGGGGCTGAATCCAAAAAGCCTGGGAGTCACCCACAGGGCAGCCAAACACTGGAGCTGAGCATAGAGGAGCCATGATAGGAGATAGTCATATAGGTCTCCCAGAAATCTTTGGGCAATTTAAAAACTTTCCTTTAAAATACTTTGAAATACACAATAATGCAATTTCCATATGCCCTCGGTCCAGATTCACCCACACTTTGCAACATTTCCTTTATCAGTGTGTGTGTGTGTGTGTGTGTGTGTGTGTGTGTGTGTGTGTGTGTGTATGCACACATGAGGGAGGGAGAGAGAGAGAGAGAGAGAGAGAGAGAGAGAGAGAGAGAGAGAGAGAACAAGCTGCAGACATGATGTTCCTTTGCCCCCAACACATCATTGTGTGTTCCTTAAGAACAAGGGCATTCCCTTACCTAAACACACGACATTCTCACCCTCAATCCATATCCAAAGTTTCTGTTTCCCAGTAACATCTTCTATAGCATGTTTCTTTGCTGGGCCAGGATCTAATCCCCCAGCATGTGTTGCATTTCATTGTATCTCTTGGTGTCCTTTAATATGAATCTGTTCCTTAACCTTCCTGTGTCTTTCATATTGTTGGCATTTTTTTGGAGAGTCAAGGTCACTTGTTTCATGGAAACAAACAAACAAACAAAAAGCTGGCTTGCTGCTTTTTCCTGACTAGGTTCAGGTTGTGTGTCTTTGACAGGAAGGCAGAGACCATGCTGGTCCTCCCCAGTACATAGACTCAGGAGGCAGCTACCCTCACTTCCCAACATCGGCGATGTTAAACTTTGATCTCTTCAGTAAAGTTGGTCAAATTTCCTTACTGCAAAAACAACATTCTCTTCTGATTCACCCCTGTTGTAATAAGTAAATATCAATATCATATGGGGAGATAATTTGAGACTGTGTATATCCTGGTACCCATCAAACTTTCACTAACTGATTTGGCATTTATTAATGATTTCCTCTGGGAGGGGAGCTATGTATCCACCATATGGATGCAGCACCACGAGGAGGGGTGATCCATCTTATGGTGACTTGCTGGAGGCGTCTAGAGGAAGATCTGAGATTGGAACCCATGTCTGAGTGACTTCAGGCTACATGGAACTTGACAGTGAAGATGGAGGAGGGGATTGGAAGAGAAGAAGACCAAAGTTGCATAAGAAGGGTCACAGTCTGACTCACAAGGAGTGTGCTGAGTCAACAGGCCCATGGAGCAGGCATAGCTTCAGTCTTCCCCATGCCCATCACCCAAGGAAGAAATCCAAGCCCCTCAGCCCAGGCCTGACTCTCTCCAGCCCCTCTCAAACCCCTCATCATCAGACTGAGACAAATTCCATCTTCACCCAGCAGGCCTTGCACTCTCCTGGCCTTTGCCCTCTACGTGGGACACCCAGCTGAACAGAAGGACCCTTTTGCTTCCTCTCCAAGCAGGACCTCACAGCAAATGCATTGTCTTTGAAAATACATTTTCTTATAGTTATAGGTCATGATCTGCTATTTCCCACACATGTCACCCCTTTGCCCATGCTGATCCCTCTTTCTAGAATGACTTTCCTCCCTGCATTCCTATACCTGTTGAACTCCTGTTCATTCTTCCAGGTTTTAGCTCTAAGAAGCCCTTTCTGCCCACCCCACCAAATGGAGGTCCTCTGCTGCCCCAGGCTTTATCAGCACCCTCCTGCCCTTTGGCTCAGCCTTGGCCACAAAGGACCGGGTGTATCTGTGTCCTGCTCTGTCTCCTCCCTAGACTGGGAGCTTCCCAGGGACCAGGAATCACTAGCATGTGGTGGGCACAGAGGGGGTGACATTGGAGGGTTTGATGACTTTGAAAGTGTCTGAAGGAGTTGAGATGTCCAGCTCAGAAGAGCCACTACTGGGGGCCCAGATCACTCTCTTTGGTACCATTCTGGGAGGTTGGGGATCCGGTAAAGAATCTGGGGGCTCAGAGGCAATGGTAGGGGCTTTAGGAGGGGAACCAACTTCTCCCCTGACCCATCTGAAAAAGAATTTTCAGCTGGAATGATGCTCTAGGAGATGCTGAGCTCCCTGTCTCAAGGGACAACCAGGGAAGGACACACATTTCGCTAGGCAGGAAGTCTACAGGCTATGACTGCTGATATGGCCGCCCCTGGTCTGTGGCAGCCAGAAACGGTGAGGGAGCAGTAATGGTGAAAACAGGCTGAGGACGGCATGCGGGGAATAGGGACAAAAAGAAGAAAGATACATTTACAGAGTCTCCACTGTGTGCCAGTCCCTTTCTGAAACCCCCATGACTACAAGGGGACCCAGTCAGCAAGCAGAAGGTGGGGTCCTGGCTCCAGGGTCCTACTGCTGTCCTCCAGCCACTGTGGCAGGACCAGCTCAAGGTGTTCTGATCCCTGGGGGACAGCATAGTCAGCACAACCATTCCCATGGCCTTGAGGCAGGCAGCCGCACAATTCCCAATGTGGTGGGGGTAGGGGAGGCTTGACCCCCCACACACACACCCCGCTGCTGCTGGCTTCTTTGGCTGGGGACTACATTTCTCCTCAATGAGTTCAGTCCCCAGGGATGCAGGACCTGGGGCCAAGCCAAGACACAGCTGCTGGGCCCAGGCCCACTGACCAGGAACCTGAGAATGTTCCCTTGGCTTCTCCTCCCAGGACCACAGTCCTGCCCTCTGCACAGAAGCTGGGGCCAGGCTCTGACACCCAAGCTGTGGGCCATGGGAGCTCAACCAAAACCAGCAAGGGTGAAGGCTGCTGGGTATAGGTCCTGGGCAAGAGTGGAATGACTGGACTCCAGGGGCTGTGGGCTGCAGACCCAGCCCAAGCTTGTCTCCCAAGGCCCTTCTCGTGCTCAGACCCTCCATGGCTCTCCACTGCCAAGCATGACACCCCTCTCACCTTGCAAGCCTCGCTTCTCTGTCTTCCAGCCTCCCCCATGTTTGCATGGGTTTTGCCCACTGCTGTAAGCTCCCTTCTCATACTCAGAGGCTTCTTTCACCTGACAGCTCACTCTGACCCTCCAACTCTTTTATATTTAGTCTCTTGACATTTACTAAGTCCCTACTTGGTAATAGGCCCTATTACAGGTAGAGTGGAACAATGCAGAGACAGTTCCTGCCCTGATAGGGGAAACAGACAAGAAATAAGTCTTTGAACTAATAAAAATCATTGAGGGTGACATGAAAGGAGAGATTTCATGTTGAGTGGGGGTGACGTGGTCAGGACCGGCCTCTCTGATGAGGGGACATCAGAACTGACACCTGAAGGAGGAGAAGGAGCCGGCAAGGCAAACGGCCAGAGGATGGGTGTTTCAGGCAGAGGAAATAGCACATTCAAAGGCCCAGAGGTGGAAGGAGTGGGTGGATGAGAAGAACAGTGAGGAGGCCAGGGTGCTGGGTGCAGAGTGAACAAGGGGTAGGAGGTCAGGGAAACCAATGTGGCCAAGTCCCAGAGGATTCTCTCTCAAGCACAGTGGATGCCACTGGAAGCTGACCTGACTAAGGCTGTAAAAGATCACTCTGGAAGCTCTGCCATCTCTTCTCCCAGGGAGCTTCCTGTTGCTTCACACGGTCTCCTCTAGCCTTCGGCTCCCACCACCTCTTGCATCTCGACTTCCACCCCACCGTGTGATCCTGCCTGGCTCTCAGATCAGATTCTGAGTTCTGTGGGCATCCATCTTCCTCACTGTTGAATCCCCAATGTCTACCATTGAACCTGGCACACAATACATGAAAAAATTGTCGGGTGACTAATGAATGTGCTCCGTACTTCTTGTTGAAAGCAGGACCCACAAGCTGAAACCTGTATATGCCCAGCTCCAGCCCTTGAGATGTCCCTGTCTGGACGCAGATGCTATTAGATCAGGGCTGGGTCAGAGTAAGGCTGGGGTGGTTTGGGCTTCCTGGGGCTTCCTGGAGAAGGAGGGAATGTAAAAGCCGAACATATAAGAAATATGGGTAGAGAGAAGGAAATTCGCTTGAATGGAGCATCTACCAGCTCTGCATATCTGGGCAGAGGAAGAGGATAGGCTACTCCCCACTCCTTTTGGGGACTGTGGTTTCCCTGCCTTAGGATCCTCCATTGGGCAGAACATCCAGTGGATGTCTTGGCCTCATAGGCCATGAGATTAGACCACTCCAGCTTTCCATGGCCATGGCCTCCTTCAGGACCCCATCTCCTGCTCATCTCTGTACTATGACACTCTGATATCACCTAATTTTCTGTCCTGGCCTCCCTGGATTTTGAAACTTGTCTTCCTTCCTGAAAGTGTGACACTTGTCTTCCCCTCTTTTCCTCCTGCTTCAGGAAAAGGGAGTGCCCCACATCCTCACCCTCTATTCCCTGCCAGGGGTTTTTATTCCCTCCTCCCTTGGCCATAGGTCCAGGTCTCCCGTGAGAAAGTGTGAGAAAGTGAAATTCACAGCAAACGCTCATCTCACATCCCCCACTCAGCCCCCAAGCTCCTGTCTCTGTCCTCACATCTCTCCCTACTGCTAGCTTCATTCCCTCCCTTTTCCACTCCACTCCATGCCCCGAGAGGCTGACCTCTCCAGACTGTATCAATGAACAGCCTTGTCCTTTGATTTCCAGGTGTGTTTGGTCAATAGGAGGCACTGGCAGAAGACGCCAGAAGAGAGAATGGGGTATTAATTCTCCTGCATCCCTCTCTGTCGGATCACCTCAGCGGACTGTGTCCTTTGATCAAAGGCCCTGTCTAAATACATCTCTTGCTGGACTCTACTAACCTCTTTCCTTTCTCTTGCTCAGTCAGGGGGACCCAAAGATGATAATGCCTCTCTATGGGTGCTCGCCTAGTTGGTTTCCGCAAATCCTGCCCACTGTATGTGGTCCCTGTAGCAAATTTGACTCAAGTCACCTCATTTGAATATGCCAATTTCCTCCACACTCCTAATTGGGGGTCACCACTGTTCTCTCTCCATCCCTGTTTGAATACACTCACAGCATCCATGCCCTGTCCTCAGCTCTTGCTCCAGGGTTTCCTTCCTCACTATCTGCATGGCTTGGTCCTCCCAATCTCTCAGTGCCTTTTGACACTAGGAGCTATGTCCCCCGTCCTTAACACCTCCTCCATGCTTGCCTGCTTCTCTTCCTTCTGTGATTTCTCTCCTCTGCCTGTCCCTTAGAGGTTGGGGGAACCTGGGGCTCAGTCTCCAGTCTTGTTCTCCACCGTTCTAGGGAGACCACACACGGACTTTCCTCGCTGGGCCATCTTTGTCTTTAACCCATTGGATGCTTTTAGGTCCCTGCCCCAGAAGTCCAGCCCCCAAGTAATATTCTAGACTCACAGATCTGTCCTGCACTCTCCCTCCTAGCCTCCAGCACGCTGGGAAGCAAACTCCTGGCCTGGTGTGTAAAGCCCTTCGCTATCACATGCCCTCCCATCCCCAACTTTCCTCCTCGTCTCACGGAAATGCTAAATCATCAGTGCATGGGAGCACATTCTCGCAGGGTTCCGCTTAAAGGACGCCTCCTCCAGGCAGCTTCCTCCCCCGCGCCCTTGCCTTCCTCTCTTCCCAGCTAAGTGCACCATCTCAGTCCTCATTCACATGGACCTAACCACACTGGGCTGGAAATGTCTGTGCCCAACTCTTTTGCTCCTCCTCTCTGGTGCGGAGCCAGTGGCTTAGAGCTGGTGGCAGAAACAGATGAGTGAGTGCACAAGTGGATGAGTACATGAGAGAATGACCGAAGGTGGGCTGGAGGCGAGAGCTCAGAGCTGGAAGAGGGAGAGGTGGAGCTTAGGAAGGGACTCGACCCAGCCGCCCCTCTCGAAGTCCTGTGGGTCCCCGCTCCGGCTCATAGTGATGCGCGCGCTGATCTCCCGGGCCGGAAAAAACACGCGCCTGGATTGGCTGAGGCTAAGAGAGGAGGGCTTCGGCCAAGTCACGAGTCGCTATTGGCTCACTCGCCAGAATTTTGCCCAATCAACGCGATCGTTTTCCTCCCCGGCGCCCATGCCTTTCTCCCGCCTGCAACCTCGGAGGCGGAAAATGGCGCCTTCTCGTTTCCCTAGCGACCGTCAGCGGACCCCGTCGCCCCGGCAACTGTACTAGGTTTCCAGTCAGCCTTCGCCCGGGCCCCTCCGGTCACCCAGACAACCGCTACCCGTTTAGGTTAACCATCAGCCCTTCCCTCGTCACCCTGGCAACCATCGTCAGACCCACCATCTTGCTCCTGTCCGCAGGCATCTTCGCCCCGGCCCGCCTCCTCAGTCTCCTCCGACCCATCTCCGGGCTCCGAGAGGGACACTGCTCCCACTCTGGCCGGGTGTCCTGGCACTGGTCACCGTCCCGTGCTGAGGCTGCGCGCAACTCCAGCCTGTCTGCCTGCTCACTCTTGCGTGGGACTGTCCATTTACCACAGGGAGCTTTTCAGAATGCAAGCCATGTCCCTCCCCTGCTGAAAACCCTTCCTGGCTTCTCCTAAGAATCCAGTCCAAACTGCAGCTCCTCGGTCTGGTTGCCTCCTCCCTCACTTTGCCCCAGTAGCCACTCATCTCCACGTTGTTACTCCAATAGTCAGAGCATATTCCTAACTTTCTATTTACTTCTCCCCACTCCCCGAAAGTGTGGTCCCTAGCAAAAAAAGCTTTCATGAACCCCCTCTCACACTCACATAGTTCTGATACCTCTTCTCTGTTAAGTCCAGAATGGAGCTGTGTTCTTGTTCCACTAACCCCAGAGCCTAGAACAGTGCCTGACACATATGAATGAAAAGATGTTATGTTGGGAACAAGGGAGGGCAGAGGGGAGTGACCCGCAGGCAAGCTTTGGCCAGGCAGGCCCATCCCACAGATGAGAACGTATTTCTGAGGTCTGCTGTGTCCCCAGAGAAATTCATCACCCTGCATGTCATGACCCTGTTCCCAAAGGCCAGGCAAAAGCTAATAAGATAGAATTTGATGCTGTGACTAGCCTGGGTGGGGTGGCCCACCCCTGACTTATATCACCCTCATTTGGAGACTGGAGCCTGGGCACCCAGAAAGAATCAACAGAAATTGTGAATCTGTTGCAGATGATTCTAGGAGCTGAATGGCCATCTGGTCCTTTCCTATGCCACACCCAGAATCTCACATATCCTTAAGGAGTTGAAAACTGTTTTCCCATGGATCCTTCCCAGGCTGCTGTGAGATAACTTGACCTTACAAGGCCTGTAATCACCGATGGGAGGGAAATCATGGGAGCGAGCAGCCCAGGGCCTGGCTGGAGAAGGGGCTAGACATCCACCTGCCTGCCTAGGCAAGTCTTCGCTTGATGAGGTGGTCAGGAGCCAGGCAAGGAACACCCTTATCAGCACAGTCCAATAGAATTTTTTATGCTGAAGCCCTTGAAAGATGGGTAGTGTGACTGAGGAACTAATTTTTAAATTGTATTTCATTTTAATTAATTTGAAATTAAATGGAAGTAGTCATATGTAGCTAACAGTAATGTATTGAACAAAGCAACATTTAGCTAAAGACCCAGAACTGGAGGTAGAATCCAGGGACAGAAAAGTCAGAGTTATGGTTTAGGGGGACAGGGGGGACAACTTTGTCAAGAAGACTAGGGCCCCGGGGAAGGGATGGATAGGATACTCAGCATCTAGCTCCACGGAGGTGTCCTTGGTTCCCTGGGGTCAAAGTGCTTGCTCACACATACGCTCACGCCTGCCTGTGTGTGAGCATATGGCTTGGTGTTCCCAAGGACACCCACTAATGCACTTGTATGTGACCTAGGAGTTTCACGTCTATACACAATCCAAGAGACTACCTGTGTATGTATGCTGTGTGGACTCGCAGGTGCATGCAGGCCAGTGAGCGAGGGCCACTAGTCCAGCAGGTCTTGCAAGAAGGCCCACACGTACTCGTGCATTTCCTTAGGGTGGCTCTGTGGAATCCAGTGCCCCATGTCTGGCAGTATGTGAGCCTCCAGTCGGCCAGGCACAAAGCGGCTGCTAATGGCCCCCACCAGTCCCTGGTCGAAGTAAGTGTCCTTCTCCCCCCACAGCAGCAGGGTGGGAGTGGCCAGCTCCTGGGGCTCCAGGGGGAAATTCCTGTAGCCAAGACAGATAGGCAGAACGATGGCTGCCCCCACCCATTCCCTGCCCTACCAAAGCCCCTGAGCTTCCGCCTGGGTCTGGTCTCACCTGAAGATGTTTCGGTAGTAATTGAGGGGCCCAGTGAGGCCACCGGGCTGTGAGAAGTCATAAAGGAAGGCATCAAGTTCACTAGGGCTCAAGTGTGGGATACCCCTCTTGCAGTGGGTGAGGGTGGTCTTGAGGATCTGGACACACAGCAGGGCTCTGGCTTCAGTGCTCAGCCTACCCAGTCCCAAGCCCTCCACCAAGCCCTGGGCCTTCACCCTACTGTACCTGGAAGTCAGACATGGACAGCAACTTCTCAGGAAGCCAGGGAAGCTGGAACAGGAACACATAGTTGGAACGAAAGAATTGTCCAATGTGGCGCATTGCATAGTCTGGGGAGAGGGGACAGCAGACATGAAACCTGGGCCTGGGGTGGCCCCACACTCTTGCACCCCCATATATACATAGGTCAGGCACACAGAAGTGCCAACACTCAGGCATGCCACCGTCGCCTGCTTGAGTCTGTGAGGACACGTGATATCTCTCCTCACCCTGGCACCAGCTTCCCTTCCTGATGAGTAATCACTGTCTCCACAGAATGGGTGGACTTGCCCTTGCACCCATGAGAGCCCCCACAGCCACTGGTGTGCTTCCCCTGCCCAGGCATGGATATATTTCCCCTGCTTCATTCAACACATTTATTGAGCACCTACTGTGTGACAGGTCCTATTCTAGACCCTGGAGACCCAGCAATGAATAGGACAGACAAAACTCCCTTGTTCTCAGGGAGCTAACAGTCTAGAGATGGGGACAGACAAGAAACAACAACAAAAAGAAAAAGAGATAGAGACAGAGACAGAGAGATTGTAATAGAGAACAAGCATATAGCTATGATTACAATGCTGGGAATTAAAATCAGGTGACGTGATAAACACTGGGTAGCCAGAGATGGCATCTCATGCTTTTGTAGTTATTTAGTTACCTATGTCTTCACTGCTAGAAGAAAGCCATTTAACCTCTCAATTTCCTCAACTGGACCATGGGGATAATAATACTTTCATGAGCCTAGGAGGCTTACGTAGGTTATTTATTGTTTTAGGCTCCTTGTGAGAGCAATTGTTACCTGTAAGTGCTCAAAAAATTTGAGTTACTTCTAAGTGTATTGTCAATAATTGTAAACTGGGAGTGCCATTGGGGAAGGGGCCCAGGTTCACTGCTGGATCCCTAGCCCCTGAAATGTTGACTAGTAGATGGATAAGTACAGACACAAACACACATCCCTTCACACAGGCACATCCAGTGTCCCAGCCCCCCTGACACACCTTGGTACACTGACATGGGGGCAGCACTGACCACCACCATCCGCTCAACCAGGGATGGGTAGTAGATGGAGAAATTCCAGGCTAGAAGTGCACCCCAGTCATGGGACACGAGGATGCACTTGGAGTAACCTAGGGGATCAGAGGAAATGGAGTAAGTGAGATACCAGGTAGAGGGCAGACAGCAGTAGGGGAGGCCATCCCTGGGATAGAAATAGGTCCCCACCCAGGCCTAGGATGACATCCTGGATGTCTGCCATCAGCAGGTCAATAGTGTAACAGTCCACATCCTTTGGTGCATCGGAGGAGCCATATCCACGCAGGTCCACAGCTACCACATGGAAGCGGCTCTGGAACTCCCGGAGCTGGTAGCGCCAGGAGAACCTGTTGGGCAGGCAGAAGGAGAGAGGTTGAGTCAGGGTCCCCAAGCTGCACCTCCGCCCTTTGGTGACCTCACCTTCCTGATCTAGACTTTCCAGAAAAGAGGCTGGGGAATCCCAGGCCCTAGATGAGGTCACTGAGCCCTGCATCCTGGACAGTGCCAACATCAGTCCCTCTTGTCCCATCCTTTAGGTCCTCTGTCCCTGTGTGTCCTCATATAGACCCCTGTCCCAGAGCACCCCATCTGGGCCCTATACCTTTGTGTCCCCAGTATACTCAGCACTCATCTGGCCTCCTGGGTGCTGTGCTGGTCCAAGTTCCACCTCCACCCATCCCTTTGTACTCAGGTCCCAGGGCCTCAGTCATACCAATTTTCAGGGAAGCCGTGCAGAAACAGCATGAGGGGTCCGTTGCCACGTCCAGCGGAGACATAGTGGAGGCGTACGCCGGAACTCTAGGGAAGACACAGTCTGAGTCCTGGGGAACCTCTCCTAGGCTTGAATCATCCGGCCTAGTGCCGACCCAGATTTGGTTTCAACCATTTGCTCTCTGCTCAACCTTCTCGGGTCCCGCCTCCTAGGCTGCACGACCCTTGCAGCCGTGAAGGCGCCCCGCACGCTCACCTTGAGGATCAGGAAGCAGTGTTCGCCCAGAGTGGGGTCGCTCAGGCAGGCGGGTGGGATGCGTCGGGGGCGCCCGCAGCAGCCGCGTCTGGGCCGGCACAGCACGTGAGTGAGCGCGATGCAGCCGTAGACGGCTGCGGCCACCAGCGCCGCCGAAAACACCAGGCTCCACATGAAGGCGCGCAACAGCTTCAGACTGAGACGCGACGGCGCCAGTAGCGCTGTCACCACTAGCTCCGGCATGTTGCCACGTCCCGGGACGACCGTGCTGCCGTCAGGAGTCTGGGCCGCCGGGGGCACAAGCAGCAATGGCGAGGTGGGTTCCGGGCTGCGGGGCCCGCCACCTTTGGCCTGCGGTCCCTCCGTACCGTCGGGGATTGCGGAACGCGCCGAGAGAAGGAATGGGCGTCTCAGACTAAAACCGTCACCGCACACGACTTACCTGAGTGCCAAGTAAACACTTGGGCGCGAGGGCCCCAGGGAGCCAGGCTAGGATGCGGGGGTGGAGCCTACGAAGACAAGGCTTCAGTAGGTAGGGAGGAGCTTTGGAGAGAAGGGGTACTAGGGGCTAGAAAGGGGCGGGGCTTAAGAGAGGGGCGTGGTCTAGTAGTACTCCCGCAGTAGGTGAGTGAGGGTCTAAAGTCTAGAGGGAGATAAGGTCCTAAACCAAGAAAGAGGGGGCGCCCTGGGTAAAACGGGAGGAGCTTGGTGCGAAGGGGCGGGGCATTTAAGGATAGGTGTGGCCTATGAGCCGGAAGGGTGGACCCAACTTGGCCCAGGAGCTTTGTAAGGGTGGGGCGTGGCTTAGGGGGTGGGCGGGGATAAGGCGGAGCCTACATAAGGCGGGGTCTAACGTTGGGGCCTGGGCTGAACCAATGAGACGAGGAGGCGGAGCTAGAAACTAATACGGCGGGTCAAGCAAGCCCGGAAGCGGAAGGAGGGGGACATGCAGCGACACAGCTGGGGTTAGTAGGGCAGTGCGGACTATTGTCGCGACGGCGGCTCCAGGTCTCAGGAGCCCCAGCGCCGCCTCTCTGGAGCTTCCCGCCCTAGGGTGCGCCACCCTTTCCTCGCCTGGCTCCGAGAGACCTAAAAGCACCTTCACCTAGTCCTAGTTCCAACGGCGGGTCCTGAGGCCTTGACACGGCACCAGCCTTCAGTTGGCCCAGCGGGCCCGTTGGCCCGCCCCTGCAGAGCTGTAATTGGACAGCGGCAGTCATTGACGTGTAGGCGACAGGTTCCCCCTTGGACCAATCCGCAGGTGTTGAGGCCGGGGCTCCGCCAGTGGCGGCCAGTGGTGGCTGGGAGACTAACTCCTAGGAGGACTGGGCAGGTTGAGTCATTGGGGCTGTGGCCGAAAGAGGAAGCCGGGCCGATCCAGGATAAGGGTTTCTTCCCCCTCACGTTTTGCAACCTTCCCCCAAGATCCTGAACATTTCATGATCATCATTTAACCCTTATAACTCTACTACGTGTAAGTGCTATTATTCACATCACTGTATAACCGACTACAAACTTGTAACTCGGGGGTCAAGTTATCTGCCCTGAAGTCATACATCTGGTTAACAGCAATGCAGGACTTACAGAGCAAAGCAGCAACCTTGGACTCTACCTCTCCTTCCACCTGGTGGCCACCACGGAAATGCCTTTAGTTTGTGCTTGCGTAATTCTTAATTACCAATTTGGGTATGAGCCATTGACTGGGTCATGTCACCACTAATGGACATGCTGTATACATCTGTAGTTTTACTATTGGTTCTTCTAACTTGAAACACTCCACTCATCCCTTTTAGTCACCTCCCACCCTCCCTTTCACCTTCCACTGTTAAATCTTACCTTTGTATCGTCAATGCTGTACTGAGCTAGGACCATAATTAAGCCCATGGGTTGCTACTTAAAGGAGAATAGTGGTTATGTAGTTCTGTCTCAGCAAACAATGCACTCGGCCCACTAGCCATCTACGATTACACTGCCTGTTATTGTACAAATGTTTGCCCTCCCTGCACTTATTACCTTTCTTTTCTTGCACGATTAGCCTGTGTCATACCTTTGGTTTCCTTTATACTGTATTTGATTTTACATCAAATCAATTTTCTGACCACTTGATGACCATGGTATCCCTCCCGAATTCTCTAATCTGGCTGCATGGCTGGTGGGCATCTGGGAACCTCCTATACAACACTGACCCTCCCCCTCCACACCCCAGATTTACCCTCAAACAAAGACAGCAGTCACAAGATGGTAATTTTATATTCAGTACAAATGTTTATTTTTGCAATGAGAACTGCACAAAAAAAAAAAAAACCTTTAGTATATAAGTGAAAAGTCTACGAATTCCCTTCTACAAATGTCTAAAGTGTTTAATACAAGTCTCAGGTTCACTGACAATTATTGGCCAAGCGATCCGTGCATACAGTACATTGGGGGCTTGTACACACCTCTCTCTTGTATAAGACTACGATTTCTAGTACTGTGGGAGGGATTGGGAAATGGCCAGAGAAATTAAATAGTAGATCCAAGTTCTAATTACAACCCAGTTAGAGAAACACCTATGAGGGAGGTGTGGAGAGGGCCATGGCAGAGTTCACTCTTTCGAAGGAAGGTGCAGACAAAATCATTTCTCCAGCTAAATAGTCGGACCTGGCCTGGGGAAGTTTTGCAACAAAACACAACATAAACAAAGGAGTGAGACAAGATGAAAGAAGCCCCAAGGAACCAAAATATTAAGTCACACTTGAACCAGCACAGTGGTTTATGAGGAAGTGTATGGGGTGAGGGGGGTGTGCGGTAGCAGAGGCTGGTGGGGTGGTGGTGGTCTCTGCCTGGATGCTTGAAATGCACCCTAGCTGAGAGGTTTGGCAGATCCCAAACACAATACACAGTACCTTTCTGGTTAAAAAAGGGGGATATGGGTTAATACAGTTCTAGAAATGTTTGTTTCTGCATATGTGTAAATGATAGTTTTATTTTATATCCTAGGGGCCACTCCTGCGTACTGCCCTTACCTTGTGGTATACTAGTGGGCACACAGGTAGGGTGGCAGAGCAGCCACCTGGTGGGATCTCTTGTGCAGGAATGCATGAATGTGTGTCCGGTGTGTTGGGGGGTGAGGATCCTAGTTGGGGAGATGTACACTTATCTTAAGAATATCTGTTTAACCCTGAGCTTAAATGAAAGGAGGAGTTAGGTAGAGGCAGGCAAGTTTTGAAGAAGTAGCCCAAGTCCCCTGGTGAGTGGGAGACAGGATGGAGGAAGGTGAAGGAGAATACTGTCTGAAGTCTGACCAGGTTCTGCTGGAGCACGTCACCTGCCTAGGAGGGGAAAATGGGTACCTGGGCTCCCTGTCACAGCTTCAGCTTGGGACGGCAGGGACAGACCATGGGAGATGGGCTGGGTGACCCCTGGCAGTTCTTGTACAGACCTAGTGTCTGGGGACCTCCAGGACTAGCCTAGGCAACAGGTAGTTCACAAAGAAATATCAGGGAGACACCAGCATTAAAAAAGAGAGATGTGTTTATTCCATGATCAGTACAGACGAAATGCATATTCACCGTATGAAAGTCAAACCAGTCACTGACTCCAGAGTTTGGCCAACACTGAGGCACCAGCATTGCGGTGTAGAGTGGGTTCTCATGGCACGTGTAACCTCACCAAGGGGTCCAATTATAAAATTAAAAAAAAAGTAAGGGAAGGGGCTGCTGGCTGGCTGGCGGATGCCGGTGGGGAGCCTCTGGCTCTGTCTGTGGCCCCCAGCACTTGCCTTGTCCCCTGGCCCTCCTTTCCTGGTAAAAAAAAAAAAAAAAAAAAAAAACCTCAAACAGATCTGACGTTGAAAAACATAGAAGCCAACTAATTGGGGGTGGCTGTGGGGTGGGGAGGAAGAAAATGCAGTGTTCTGGTTTTATAATTAAAAATAGACTAATAGTTTGAAATTGAGTAAAATATAGGCAGGTTTTTGTGTGTGTGTGTGTGTGTTGTTTGTATGTGTGGGTTTTTTAGTTTTATTTTTTAATACCAGTTTGGTGGAGTCACCAACAAACTTCAAAGATATGCCAACTATGTTTCACTATACAGTACAGCCACGGTCACACACTACCCACAGCGCGGTGGTAGCCGCTGCCCAATGAGAAGATCACACCATTTCAGAGATAAAGCAGTGCCATTGTGTCTGGAGAAGAGAGAATTAAAAATAAAATAGAATCCAACAACAAAAAAAAATATATATATAAAAAAAAAAAAAACAACCAGAAACACAGGTGGGAAAGAACTAACTTTGGTTGGTGGCCTCACTCACTGGGTAAGGCCAGCCCACACGTGCATGACAGTCACCTCGCTCTGGATTGCCATGGACACACACACACCTCCACGGCACTATTCCCTTTTGCACAAGCGAACACTTACAGAGAGCGGCTCTCGATTAAAGGCTTGTGGGGGGAGGGGAGGGGTAGAATCTGTTCAAGGCAAAGTCAGTGCCAGCAAGGGGATGGGCTGGAGCCCTCACCCACCTCCAGCTTGCTCAGGCCTGCCCTGGTCTCCTGGGGGCAGACTGTGGAGGCTAGGGCGTGCAGAAGGGCTCCCAGTGGGCAGGACGTCATAAACGTCACGTTCCTAGGGACAGAAAACCAGTCATGGTAGCGACAGCAACAATGTCCTGTGTATACTGTTATAGACATTTGGCGGAGAGAAGGGCCTCTGCCCACACGCGGGGACGCAGGCTTGGGTCTGGCCGGCACTTGCTCGTGGCGAGACTTGCTTGTGGCGAGACGTGCTCTGAGCTGATGTCCTATAAGGGTGGCGGGTGGTGGGACGACCAGCTGGCTGTAAGGCAGACGGGCTCTGCGGTCCTCAGCTACCCGTCAGGCCTGCCCCGGCGTAGCATGCACAAGGGTCAAGGCCTGGAGACTTGCCCTGGCCTCTACTACTGCCTCCACTGTCGCCCCTAACACTATGGAGAGTCAACGTTTTGCCAGGAAATCAAAGTCAGAAGTCACCTAGGTGCTCTCAGAAAAGATTTTCTTCAAATATTGACAACAGGTCACTCTGGAAATTCATGTCAATGGTAGCTGCCATCTGGAGTGAAGAGGAAGGAGGGAGTCAGGGAGTGAGAAGGCCTTGCTTCTCCCCACCCTGCTCCAGTATCCACTGCTCCCTCAGGGCACTGTGCCTGCCCAGTACTAGGACTGAGCTACCTAAGAGCCCGAGCCAGCAGGTGTGAACAAGCTCCAGGAACCCACCCAAAGCACTCCCTGCCTGCCCCACCTCTTGGAGAATAATGCCCCAACCCTTCAGGGTTCAGGGTCCCCTTCCCCAGCTCCTCCAGGGCTGACCCCTTGCCCATAGGGGTCCCCACTAGGGACCCTGACTCACCGCTTCCCGGCGCCTTCGCTCTTGCTCCCGCTTTCGGGCCAGTTCCCGCTGCTGGTCCAGCACGGACTGGGGCTGGGAGCTTTGGGCCTGGGGAGCGGCGGCAGCAGCCACAGCAGCTGCCTGTTGCTGCTGCTGCTGCTGTTGCTCCTGCCGCTGCTGCTGTTGCTCCTGGCGCCGGCGCGCCTCCTCATGGGCTCGCCGCGCCTGTTCCAGCGCGTCCTCGTCTTCTCGACTCCTGAGCAGAGCAGGGCTCCAGGTCAGCCTAGGGTCCAGGGCGCCCCAGGAGCCCCTGCCCGCAGAGCCCCCGCCCACCTCATGCGCTCCTGCCGCAGCCGCTCCTTCTCCTTCTCTGCGTGCTCAGCTTGTGCCTTCAGGGCCTTCTCACGTTCCTCCTTCTCCCGGGCAGCACGGCGGAACTGTTCGAAACTGTCGCTTGATGACTTGGCTGTGGAGGATGGGGTGGTGGGGTGCTTCTGCACCAGGCTAGCCCAGGAGCCCATATTTTTGATTTTGAGGTCCTGCAAGGCAGAGAGACCACTGGGTGGGTGGACAGGCCCTGCAACTATGTGAACACCTCTTGGGGTGAGGTACAGTTATGGTCCCTACCTTTTTGGGTGCCACTGGTGTCTTCGGCTCTTGTTTCTGTTTATCCTTGTCGGGGACCCCTGGTGGGGGTGCATTTTGCTCAGGGGGCCGGATCACAGGCCTCCCGACGTCCACAGGCTTCATCTCAGGTCCTGGAATACAAAGAGCCTGTGGGCCTGGGTTCCTGAACTGGGTGGGCATGGCTGGCTGGCCAGCCCATAAGAGAGCTCACATCCAACCCTGGCTGGGGGTGGAGGGGGCACTCACGCTGGGGCAGGTGGACGGGGGCCTTGATGCTCTCTGGGTGCTTTGGGGGCTCTGGCCGCAGCGAGGGGCTGAAGGGCTCACTGCGGATGATGGGCGAGTGGATCTTCTCCTCCTTCACCACCACCAGGGGCTGGGGCTGGGACTGGACCACGGAGGCCGCACGCAGCTCCTGGGATGGCACAGGCACGGCGGCCAGTGAGGTGGGCAGGTGGCCTTGACCCTGGCCCATGCCTGGCCCTGAAGGCCGAGGCCCAGCCCTGCTCTTTACCTGCTTCTTCGGCTGGACACTTTGCTGGGGCGGTGATTGGTGGGTCAGGCTCTGGAACTGTTGCATCTGGGGGGAATGTATCATAAGCGGGGAGGGGGCTTCACGGAGGTGACCTAGGAGAAGGAACAAGGAGTTTGTCAGTGGGATTGATATGGAGGCCACCGGCCCTAGGCCTGGCTCAGTCAGGCCCCAAGCTCAGCAAGCAGAGGGCTTTGTGGAGCCACGCATTCAGTCATGCTGTTTGATACCCAAGTATCAGAATCATCAGAAGATTTGAGAAGTACAGACCATGATATATTTGATCCCAGACCCCTTGGAGTCTGAGCCTAAGAACTTTTGAAAAGCTCTCCAGATGGTTCTATGACATGGCCTGGGTTAAATATAAGGCACTTCAAAACCTCCCCACAGTAGGCAGTCTGGCTCCTGGCTGTCCACATGTGGCTCAGCCTGCCTGCCTGTCTGGACAGCTGTTTGGGGCCTAAGGCTGGCCTGGAACTGGCCTGTACTACAGCAGAGCTGAAGAACAGGTCCTGGGTTTGTGGATTTTGCAAAGAGTGGGCAAGCATGCCCACTTTTATCCAGCCAATGGCTGGAGAGACTCAGGCAACCATAGGGTCCAAGCTCATGATACAGGGAAGCCTGGAAAGCCCTACTAGTGGCCCCTAAGAAAGGCCTGGCCAAGCACTAGAGCCTGACACCTCAGCTTCATTGGTGAGAAAACAGCCCTAGGTCACAGTGGGCCAACCCTCAGGACCAGGCAGCTGGAGGAGCCACTGAATCCTGCCCTCAACTCTTCCATCCACCTCAGCAAGGGGACAACCTCCTGTTTGAATCCCTGACATGTCTTGGTTAGCTCCACCATGAGACAAGCCACACTGCACACAAAAGAAAGCCCCCTCTCTGCAGAGCCTGTGCTCCTGGTCCTGCCTCATGCCTCGTGTAGAATCACTTAATCAGGCTGTGTGTGCCAGCCCTTCCACTGACTTCCTCCAGGCCTACTTCCAGCAGCCATCTGCCAGCACAGACTCCACTGGGCTCTCCACACATCCCCTGGACAGCGGTGCCCATTTTAGTGAGTCTGGAGCTGACCACGACGAACCCCCTTGCATTTTCACTGGATCCAAATAAAAAACTGTTCGAAGATGACATGTTGGCGAGGACCAGCCTGCCCCCATGCCTTGGACACAGCCCCATGTGGCTAGTTCTGCTGGCCTGGGTGCTCAGTGATCCTGTTCCAGGCCTGACAGGCTTCTGCCTGGGGTAACTTCTTTGAGAGAGTCTGATGAGGCAGACGAGGACTATGGTAGGCTCTTAAACCTATGATCTGTAGAAATTGCCTGCCTATTGGTGGCTTCTTCCACCAGCACCAACAGGGGAGGCCCAGTAGCTCAGAGGAAAAGGCTGAAAGTTGGCCCAGCAACTACAGATGCCATCTGAGCAATTGGGACTCCAAAAACTTGGCCTTTGACTCAAAGCCCCTAGCTAGGCTCTAAACCACACCATTCCCTGTGACCATCCCTGGCAGAAGCAGCTCAAGGAGAAGTTGACCCAGGGGCCAGAGGCAACCTGCCAAGCCCCTAGTGCTGGCTTTTCTGAAAGTATCTCATCACCTGCCTATCACTGCCCTCCACAGGAAACGTGGCCTTGCTCAAGGGTGGGAACATGTACAGGTGTGCAGCTGCTGAAACCAGCACCAGTCTTTCCCAGAGTGGACAGCCAGCTGTTCTTGGCCTAGGGCTTCAGCAATGCACTTGGCACCTTGCAGCTTTTGCTAGATTTAGGAGCAGTCATAGCATAAAGTTACAATCTTGTTGTTCAATTTGTGGACAGCACTACTGCATCTCCAAGTCAGGCTGCTGTCTACACTGGCAATTCCAGGGACTTCACCCCTGACCCCCACACTTTATCACAGCAGGAGGCATTGACTGCCACGTTCCCCTACTGGGGGCAGCCAGGATGTTTGATAACAAACTCCCAGGAAAGGCAAGAAGGCATGGCCTGACCAACGCTGTTAAGGAAAAAAGGGCAGCCTAGACCAGGTAACAGGAGATGAGAATGGCTCCTAGGCAAAGAAGGTACTATACTGCCTTCGAGTTCAGCCCAATTCTCCCTGACACGGTCCTGGCTCTACCAAGTAGGTCTCATGGTACTGAAAGAAGAGTACCAGTTCCTGCAGGTTCTCAAACAGCTCTCACTGCCTAGATCTGCCCCTGCCTGAACTTCACCCTTCACTGTTTGTTAAACTAGTTCCTGCTCATCCTCTGGTCACCACCTTCAGGAAGCCTACTCTAACCCCTGGATAGACTGGCTACCTCTCAAAGCTCCCGGATTCCCCACCTAGCAAGGATCATGATGCACTGTAACACTTTTGACCCTGAGTTCCAAGAGTAGGGCCAACAGGTGCCTTACTCTCAGACACTCAGCTTGCAAGTAAGGTACCTGATAAACACACTGCAAGAAGCATCTAAACCTTTTTAGCCTCCTCTTTCCAACCTCAGCCTGAAACATGAGCTAAACTGTCTGGCTGCCTGAGGACAAAACCCTGGGCCCAGCACCAACCTTCCCTGAGCCCCAGGGTGGGGAAAGGGGAAACCTACTTACCAGTCGAGTAGGGGTCTGACTTGTGGTGCCGGGGTGAAGGGTGATGTTGGATGACTTGCTGAGGCTTGG